>JAUUEI010580115.1:0-10862 GCA_032274625.1 Depressigyra globulus
TATGGAAATGGACAGATTTTGGAATATAGCCAATTATTGTATGTACTTATCAATTATCAAAACAAAACAAATCTCATTCTTCACTTTGTTTTTCATGTCTGGACGAACATATATAACATTTACAGTTTAACCCCCAAAAAAAAAATTTGAATGCTCTACCAAAGAAATGCAGGTGATTTAAGCAATTTAGACAGGCTGCCAAAGTATAGTGTTTTGGCCTGTTTACAAAAAAAATAAACATACATTTTTGAACTGCGATTGAAAATGTTTAAAGTCTGAATAGCCCTAAAAAAAGGAAAGTTGGCATCCTGGTGTTGCTACAGCGATGATATTTTGACCTGCTCATAGAGTGGGAAGCACTCCTTCCAATCGTGGGTCTTGTTGATGAACTGTTCGTAGTCCTCCATGAGCAGGGCCTTGACTAGCCGGTGGATCGTGATGTTGTCCATGTTGGGCTGCAGGATGGCTTGCTGGTAAGTCCTGTCCCTGTAGACTGTCATGGTGAAACCGGGGTAGTGGGAGCTGCTCCTGTTCAGTTTGTCAGTTAGCAGCTGGGCTCCCCTGGTCCATCTTCCACACTAAGTCGACTTGGGTGGTATTGGGAGATCTGCCTTCTTTTCTCATTCGCCGCATATTTGCGATATTTGGAGCGGATCTTCCCAACACAGGATCTAGGTGTCTGGTCGGCGTCCAGGAGTGGGCTGTACGTCCGGCAGTGATTTGTTGGTTGGAACAGAAGCTTCCAATGACGGCTTGGTGAAGGTCATCCTGCGCTTGGGTTGCTGCACCAACGCACATCTATCAGTCTCCATGGTGTCTCGACCGCTCTGTGTGGCCGGTTTCACCGGAGTCCAAGGTTTAGGAGGAACGGAATGCTTGAACACCATCGCTGGTCTGTCTCCTTGCTCAATCTCCGTGGTGGGAGGTTCAGCGAAAGTCAGCCCTAACGGGGCTTCCACCGGTTTCTGCCTTCCCGCTACCGCCCTTGGCACTTTCGGCTTGGGTTTCCTCCTATTTCGCCTCCGCTTTGGTTCCCCAAACGAGATGGTCACCGTAGCGGTCTGGCCTGCATGTACAATCTTTTAACCGGTCACGTGAGTTCCATACTTGCCCCAGGGTTGAGGGGAGGCTCAGTGAGAAGAACGAGTAAGACATGTCCTTCTCGTTGAAAGCTAGCTTGGAATTGGCGATAGACAACATATTTATGTAAGCATTGTCAACATGGACTTCATTAGCCAATCACAAGAAAATTCACAAATGGTTTGATGTTAATTCACCACCCACCACCACCACCAAGGAGCATACAACTCTTGCTATTCACCTTTGATGCTGACTTAGTTTGGCCCTGGGTGGGATCTAACTCGGTCTGTTGAGTGCTCGCAGGATCAAACCTCGGTGAACCCATCAATTGGGATTTTTTCCGTTCCAGCCAGTGCCCCACGACTGGTATACCAAAAGCTGTGGTATGTACTATCCTGTTTATGGGAAAGTGCATATCAACAATCCCTTGCTGCTTATCGGAAAGAGTAGCTTATGTGGTGGCAGCAAGTTTCCTCTAAACACATATCAGACTTACCATATGTTTGTCGTCCAATAGCCAATGATAAACTAAAAATGAATGTGCTCTAGAGGCGTTAAATAAAAATAATAAAAAAAACTTTTTTTAGTTTGGCCCTAATTTGAATATTAACTTACACAGATATGTGCATATATTTAACTTATGCAGATTTTATTACGACCGGTGAACAATGCACAGTTACTCTTGGTTTTTGTGATCAAAGATTTGTAATTCTTAAACAGCCTCCGGTTAAACAAAACAAATAGTCCTTTTACCAGGCTTCACTAGTCATGAGATCAGTGATTTTCATATTTCACTATCCATAAATAAAAAGTACTCTAGCCCTATTGGTATCTATAATCATTTAGCACTAAATTTACAGAAATATTTCACTAGTTGTTGGGCAAGTTGATAGCAGTTAATTAATGCAGAATCTCTCTAAATTTAGTGTTAAATGAATATATAGATATCAGTAGGGCTAGTGGATTTTTATTTATGTCTAGTGAAATATTAAAATCACTGATCCCATGGCTAGGGAAATTTTTATAAATTCTAGAAGCCGGGGGGGGGGGGATAGGGCTACCATATTCTAGAAGCCATCCCTTATATTTTACACTTGCCCGTCCGGTTCCGGAAGCTATATATCCTAATTAACGAACACATTTACAGAGTGATACTTTTGTTCTGCTGTTCAACTCTCCGTAAGGTGGGGTTTCTGGACTACTGGGGTCCGGATTATTGAGGTTCCGCTGTATAACCATAAATAAAATGTGTTGTGTGGATCATTCAATAAAATGTAGCTTCCTCTTTTACTGTCCGTGTCCACATTCCTTCCTGGTCTAAACCAAGCGACAGGATCTACTCAATTGTTTGAGCACAGGATCGAACTTGGGCTTTTTTCTATACCCATCAGTGCCCCGCGACTGGTATACCAAAGGCCATGGTATGTACTATCTTGTCTAAGGAAATGTAGATATAAAAGATCCCTTGAACATTTTAACTGTCTCCAAAAAAGGCAGATGCTTTTCTCTTGTGGACATCCATGCCATTGCCATACAGCTGGGTTTTTTTACCTTTTCTACAAGAGATTAATAAATTATCCTTTCCTATAGTGTTCGACGACTGAGAAAATCACTGGCCTTTTGAGAAACTGTAAGTTTTATAGTTATATATCTGATAATTTTCATTAACCATGACCAAAAATTCTCTAGTCAGGATAAAGGACTAGTGGATTTGTCCAACTCTGCTGTCCTATCTAGAGTGTATGTATGTCAATTACTAGATAATCAAGTACAGTGGTCCTGATTATAATGTACTTTGTAATTGAGCAACAAGCAAATTGAGAGATCTTTCGTATAAAATCATTAATATCTCGGTGACTTCTCATCACTTTGTGACGGGAGTTTTTGAGGACACTTGACCTTTCACTAATATATAATCAGTGGAGTCAAAGACCCTTCTAGTGAATCAAAGGTCAAGGTATGTGCTGACCTATTTCTATAATTTACATGTGGTTTTAAAATGTTTTCTGGTGTCAGCCTATGAAGACAAACATTTTTTTAATTTTTTTTATTATTATAGCTCATCTAAGGTGTGGCATTGGGCAGGTGTCCTTGAAACTTAGTCCTAATAATTCCAAATTTAAGAGACATTTTTTTAGTTCTTAATTACCACAGTCAGAATTTTCCCTAACTTGTTTGAGATGTGTCCGGTCCAGATGACGTATTTAACTCAACCAATGTCAATCCAAATGATCTCATGTTTATTCCAGTTCTGCTAATAGTCGTCCACATGATCTTTGTAATAGTTCTGACAAATGTTTTTCGGGCTTTTTTAAAATTCAGAGATTGGCTTGGGCATTTAAAAAAAAAAATACTGCTACTCACGTTCAGCTTTGCAGATTTTTATACAATTGATTCTGTCTTGGTATTACTAATTTTTGTTGTTTTTGGTGGCTGTTCAAAATCCAAGATGGCCGATTGACTAAGACATTTTTAGCTTTTAAAATTCAACCATGGACAATTTGTACAAATGATCTAGTCATATTCACAATCTATGGTGCTCTTTAATTGAAGAGACACTTTCAACATTTCAAGTTTGACAAGTGAGAAGTTCACTAAACGTAGTACACATAATATTCTTCTTGTCACTTTGGTCTCTTAGTGGCTGAGATATTTTTAACATCTAAAATTTCACAAACTAAATTTAGTACATATAATTGTCTGATACATGTCATACTCAAGCCTGAAGAAGTGTTATTTTCCAGGCCAATTTAAAATCCTTATTTCTATGGTTCACATTTCAGCGATATAGTTTAATTATCAGGGGAGCAATTAGGCTCATTTGGGTCTCTTTGTTTTCTTTAATATTAAAGTTCATCAAGTTATTTAAATTAACAACTGGTATGTATTGTCCTGTCTATGGGAAAATGCATATAAAAGATCACTTGCTGCTTATCGGAAAGAGTAGCCTATGTGGCAGCAGTGGGTTTCCTCTAAATTACCATATGTTTGACGTCCAGTAGCCGATTTTACTAAAACATCAATGTGTTTCCCCATCTCAGGCAGCTCCTTTCTTTCAACTTCTTTCGCTGTCCACCTCCACATCTCAGTCCTGGACTCCTATCGCAGTAAATAAATTTAGTTTGAATCAGATAAAGCGGGCGCCATAGCCCAGTGGTACAGTGCCCGCCTGATGCGCGGTCGGTCTAAGATTGACCCCTGTCAGCTAGCAACGGGGTTTTTTTCTCGACGTAATCGTGCGTCCTACACCGATATAACCGTATTTACATTTGTAAATTAAAATGTGTTGAGTGCGTCGTCAAACAAACAAAAAAGAAAAGAAAAGAATCAGATAATTGTATAGACCTAACTTTTTAAATACATTTTCTCTATAATTTTCTACAGATGTTAGGATTTGGATACATTGTACGTATTACTTTTTTTTGTGTGAACTATTTACTATCAACATGCATGCTTTTATGCATGTTTGCAGTTGCTTTACTCTTTAGTGTTGAGTCACTTTGATTTGATTAGCTAAGTAAAAATGGTATGTGTGTATTACTGTAACAGTTAACATTTGGGTTCAGTTATCAGCTGTTGAACGAGGGTCAAAGATTTGTGTCTATAAAACAATGAATGCTGGCAAGTACTATCTGCACTGTGAAAATATCAGGTATATAATTAATAAATACATCTGTAACAGTGGATCAAGAAATTGAGTTGCTCTAGTTGTTTTTACAAAATGTAAGTTACAAGCTTTTTTGGATCATAATAATTTTAATTGTATTTTGTTTTAATTGAAGGCATCCTTAAATAAAACAAACTTTACTTTTTTGTTATAATTGATTCGGTTATATTTTCTAAGTTTATTGCAACGTTTGGTACTTGCTTTTCATTGTTTTAAAAACATCCCACTGTTTTATTTGAAGTTTGTTCGAAATATTTTCTATTTTATTATTTGACAATAGCTATATATTCTAACTCTTTTGTGTTACAAATAAATCTAGCACTAACGATTATGAAGCAGATACTTGTCACCATTTGACTTGATGTTCATTTGTGATTGCATTTCCACTTGACATTTTTATCCCTGTGATTGAAAGTGGAATTTAGCTCAGTCAGCTGAGTGCTCACTTGAGATACGCATCAATTGGGCTTTTTTTTCATTCCAACTGGTATATCAATGGCTGTGGTATGTACTGTTTTGTCTATGGGACAAGGCATATAAAAGATCCCTTGCTGTTTTTGAGATGGAGTGGCAAAGCAGGTTTCTTCTGTCAGTATCTTTGTGATTCTTAACCATATGATTATTAATGATGCTGCTATATCTGTACATATAATGTGTTAAGGTCATCTTTAAATAAATCACATTTTTATTTTCCTTATGATTGATTATTAATGTTAATTATATTTTATTATAAATTTTATGTTTTAAAAAAAATCTGTTTAAATTCAGTTAAATTTTTATATTTCACATTGGTGTTCATAAACTAATAGTGCTGCAATTGCCCATGACATTCACTGATATCATGAAGATTACTGTGAACGTTTTTGATTCTCTTCAACATTTGTTTTGTTTTTGTTTTTTTGCTGTGGGACTGTTATATGTATATGTATTTTATTTTAATGTTTTTTTCTTTATTGTAAAAAAAAACAACTTTGTAAACTGAAGACAAATAGGAAAACAGTGCCATTATCCCTTGATAGCCATTTGACATGATCGAAAGATAGTGTAAATTACTTGTATCTGCATTAGTCTAAGCGTGTTTGACAAGGTCATTGAACTCTGTTGCCTGTTCAGAACATATTTCTTGTGGGGACTACTGGATTGGAGGTGTTTGTAGACCTTAGTTTTTGAAAAACTAAGGCGAGTGAAAAATCACACTTTTGAAAATAATTTATAGCAGAGTGAAAAGCAAGCATTAATAATTTAAGACGTAAATTGGTAAGTATTGTGACATTTGTTGTAAATAAAGTATAATTTGTTTTATTAACGACACATCTAGAGCACATTGATTTTTATTTAATCATCGGCTTTTGGACGTCAAACATGATAATTCTGACATATATGTCTTTTTAGAGTAAACCCGCTGCCGCCACATAGGCTACTCTTTCTGATAAGCAGCAAGAGATCTTTTATATGCATTTTCCCATAGACAGGACAATACATACCACAGCCTTTGATATACCAGTCATGGGGCACCGGTTGGAGCGGAAAAAGCCCAATTGATGGGTTCACTGAGGAGGTTCGATCCTGCAACCACGGCACCTCAGGCGAGAGCTCAACCAACTGAGCTAGATCCCACCCCCTTGTTGCAAATAATGTTATTTGTCTACTTTAGTGTATTAGTAATATAGGTTGACTACTTTTAGTTTTTTACGAATAGTTACCGGTACTCTGTCTCAAACATTTCAATAACAATGTAATGGAAAAAAAACATACACTAATACACACAGTGGAATCTTTTTATTATAATGAGTATGATAGATTTTATGTGAACTGATTTTTAAGTTGATGCAAGTTCTTTTTCACAGTCGCCAGATTGAAATTATGTGTGCTGGGGTGGGTGGGTTTGTCAGCTTATAGTTTTGAACTGTGATTATGATGTCACGGTATTTTATTTTCAATTGAATGTTCAAAATACATGTATGCTCTTATATTTTACATGTCCATATAGAATGTTATGGTTAGTTGGGTGATAGTTTATTTAAATTTCCTCTGTCATATATATGTTTTCAAAATATACAACTATTTTTTGGCATAGAGTAGCATATGTACAACCACCATCACCTCCAGCATATATGCTGATTTACCAGGGATTAAAAGAGAGGCATTTGATTTTGGTGACAGAAATAATGCTGTATATTAAAGAGTTTGGTTTACTTTAATTCCATAACACACTAAATATATTGTGAACAAATAACAAGGTTGGAAACATGTTAGAATGGTAAAATTTCATGGAAAATGCCATATACAACACTTATCATAGAGTTGGTTTTGGGAAATGTCATGACTCATGGACACTATTTAATCATGGCGTTTATTTTGCTGCGTGGGTTGAGTATTGTGTTTGTAAGGATATCAAGAGACTGAGAAGGTCCTAATTAAAAAAAAAAAATTGGTACCATATATATCATATAATGCATCACTAAAATAACTGATTTATCAACACACGCGTGTGCACACACACCAATTACATTTTTTTATACAATTTAATGACATGATTTTAGTGGCATTGTTTTTCTCACTGTTTCTTTTTTTGAGGTGTTGGGAGGTGGGATAAGATATTTTACTGTATAAAATGACGAAAATTAGAAGAAAGAACATCTTGTCAAATGAAATGTAAAGTTAATAAAAACAATTTACAACGAATATTTATTGTGTACAAAGCAAAATAATTGTCTTTCATTAATTCGGTAACATTTTGTTAAACTTTTTTTCTAATTCTGTTTTATACCTGAATCCTTTAATGAATGGAGTAGGCTATGTGGCAGCAGCAGATTGCATCTAGGCCATCTGTCTTAGTTTAAAATGTTTTCAAATGTCTATAAACAAACCTGTGTTTTTCTTTCCTTTAATGAATGCCTTTCATATTTGTGTTTGTATACCCACCACCAACTGAAGGTTGTCATTTGATACTGCTCTGTTACCAATGTTTGTTATTGACTTAGGGTGGGAAGTAACTCTGTGGTTGAGAGTTCAGCTGAGAATGGTCCGAATGTAGCTCAGTGGTAGAGCACTCGTCAAATGCACTGTAAATTACAATGTGTTTGAGTTCATCGTTAAATATATCCATTATTTTTCCTGTCAAATCTTAGTGCATCACAATTGATACATCCAATCCCATAATATGCATCGTCTTGTCTTTTGGAATGTCCCTTGCTGTTTTTAGTAGTGAGTAGTGAAATAACCATACCTCTACTTTAGTCATATAGTATTGACTTAATTTATAGAAATACAACTGAAGCGTCTGTAAACCTTTAATTGTTAGTGTTTGTAGTTTACCCAGTCTTGTCAGCATCTTGTTTTTTTCTATTATTTAATTATAGCTTTGTCCGTTTCAGTGCTACTGGTAGCTCTGGGTGAGGTGACATTTTTGCCTAATCAGTTTTGCATGAACATGGATTTCAGTGGGGTTTCTGTTCAGGACGGTGGTTAATTGTTAGTGCAGGGCACAATATTTCAAAATCTGAGATTACCGAAAATCGGTTCACATGGTTTTTACCTAGGTAACCTATTGTTCAGTTACGTAACTTAAGTCTATGTAACCAATGGGTTACTTAATCAGTTGCTACCAAGTAACACTGAATTTACATTTGAAAGATAGTTTGAGCTCCTACATAAATTTGAATAAAATGCAGACATTAATAAGGACTAAATAGCAGATACTTGCAAGTTTTCATTTTGAACAGTTAAGTTTCACCAGCTGACATGAATTTAATTTTGCTTAACTGAAACGTGAACAGAACGCTCGTTCACGTGAAATATCGTGCCCTGTAGTGTTTGTCCTGACTCATGAAAATCCTCTTGTGACAAATTCATTTTATTATTATTTTCAAGCACTTTCAATTTATACATCAAACCAATATTGCAAAAGTATGTATGGTGGGGAGGCGGTTGCAGTGGTACAGTGCCCGCCTGATGCGCGGTCGGTCTAGGATCGATCCACGTCAGCTAGCCACTGGGTTTTTTACTCGACGTAATCATGCGTCCGACGCCGATATAACCATATTTACATTTGTAAATTAAAATTACCCACACTTGAAATTACAGGTCGGAAATGGACAAACAAAAATATTGTATAAGATGGCCTGAAAAATTCATTCTCGATTGGAGCTGATGTGGGGATGTAAACCCAGTACCTACCAGCCTTTAGTCTGACATCTGAACCATTGCACCATCTTAATTAGGGTCACCTTTTTATGAGTTAATCCAATTATATGCCCTATAATCCTTGGTTCACCCAGTCCCCATCTCCTCCCCTTGTTTATTGATTACCATAGTTTAATATTAAATCAGATAATAATTACAACAGCATTGGTTTAGAGAGAATGTTGGTGGTTTCACTTTCACTAAGTAGACTCAAGAATCTGAACAGGACCTAGCTCTGCCACTCATAAAATTTACCAATTGCACATTTTAATAAACAATTGGAGAATTTTATTTTAATTCAGTAATTTCTGTACTATGCAGGGTTCTCGCTGGACTTTCTTCAATAGGGGTCATTTGAGCTTTTTTGAAAATTTTGGAGAGTCCCATAATAGGATTTTAAGTTAAAACTAAAAAAGTCAGTCCCTGTCCAAGTTCCATGCTTCAAAAGACGCTTTTGGAAGGTCATTGAGATCCCTGTGTAGTGATTAATATTTTACTGAAAAATTACTGTGTTGATGCAATTATTAACATTTAGTAAATTATGTTACACAGGTGGGTGAAATTTTCTGCTCACTAAGAACTCGGCATGTTAAATACTGTTATGTGTGTGTATTTCAGGAGAGGTTTTTCAAAATGGACTCTCTGAAGCTGGTAGGAGCCAGTTTTGTTACCGCTGGAGCCATTGCCACTGCTGCAGCTTACTACTTGACCCGACCTCAACCCATTCCTCGTATAATGGACCTTAGTGACCAGTCGTCAGAAGTTCCGGTATGTATATCACTGCCACCTCATTGTGAACATTACTGTCTATCAGTCTTATAGCTTACATGTATTTGCTAATAACAAAGGGTGGCCATATATTGTCTTTCCAAAAATCAGTTTATTACTTCCGGTTGAAAATGTAGATTTTCCAAAATGATTGCATAAAAAAAAAAAAAAATAACAAAGCATACAAATGCTGTTTTAAGAGAATCCAAGCTTTGTTTTATGGGCATACATATTTTCAATTTGATATGTGTCACATGCATATCTATGTCCTGCAAATAGTTCACCTTGTGAAACAGCTTAAATATCCACTGGGTCAGTAGTATAAAATTCAGATTCCAAATGTATATGATGCAGATTCATCTGATGGAATAAAATGCCTTACTGGTCATGGACAGGACAGTATAATTGGAACGCCATTCAAAATACCATATGTATATTTTCATGTGGTGGCTTTATTATTACTTGTTGCAAAAATGCAACCAATTGAATTAGAAAAGCTGAATTTGGGGCAGATTTTCCATTTAGATCGTGAGAACAAATCTCTTATCCTCTGGGAGGATTCAGATCAATTTGCCTTCAGGGTTTGACCAACCCACTAGACTTTGGTCCCGGTTTGTGATTTTTTTTGGTGTCTTGGCTAGTGGATAATATCACTTGTGGGCAATTCTGTGGTGTCGGACGTACATTTCAGACTCTTCAGCCATGCATAACATAAATGTACTGAAAATTCCTCAATTACTCCTTGTAAGAACCAACTAGGGCATCATTGTTATGTAAAAACTTTATTCCATCATTAAGTCGTTTTAGGTGTATGATGACATTTATGCATGGTGTCGGACGTATTCACACAAACAGCATCCATTCATGATTATGTCTAAATCTCTGTGATGTGTGAGGGTATATTGGGAATATTGTGTCATATTCCTAGAGGGCATATGCTAATCTGTTGATTATATGTAAAAACAATGTCTTTTTATCATACACTAAAAAAATAAACACAAATATGTTTGGTGTTGGACGTGCAATTTGGGCGTGTTGGACTTTTAACATTACAAATGTTGGAAAACAGTACTTATATTTAATAAACAAGTTGGTTTTGATGATGAGACACACTTTGAGCTAAGATAAGTTGCTAAAACATCAAAAACTGAGGGGGGAAATA
>JAUUEI010580337.1:0-10859 GCA_032274625.1 Depressigyra globulus
GGGGCACTGGTTGGAACGGAAAAAAGCCCAATTGATGGGTTCACTGAGGAGGTTCGATCCTGCGACCGCAGCACCTCAGGCGAGCGCTTAACCAACTGATTAAACAATACTAAGACAAATATGTCATCTTATAGTATCATACGCTGCCATGTCCAAAATGTAGCTTACATGAAAAGGTATTTTAGAATATATCATCCTGATCTATTTTGTATGTACATCTTGCTATTCACTACATTTGGATCAGCCCTCTAACAATTTGGGTCACATGGTGCCTTAACAACCACAGAACATTGATTGATATTTATTTGTCCTAAATAGTTTCTGACAAATTAGGTATGCGATCAATTTTGGTTAAAGATATCAGGTATACATTCATAAATTTATAAAAGCACTTTGTCTTTTTACAAACTACAGTTACATGTTATAAAATGGTTAAATTATTTTATATTAGAGTTCAAAGGTGTAACGATCATTATTTCAGGGTTATTTTTGGCAATCTTCATCATATGGTGGCATTTTAAAACTGGACACTGAAAAAAATATCTAATTTTGACAAAAGGTCATAAGCTTAAAACCATATCAATTTCAGTTTGGTGGTATAAATAGACAGAACGTCACAGTTTTTTCATTCCTATTTATTGCACAAGTTTATTGTGTGCAATAATATATACCACGAGACTGTTTAGCGGTTGAGTGGTATGTTATTGCGCACAATAAACGAGTGCAATAAATAGGAAGTGAAAAAAAACAACATGTGATGTTCTGTATTTATTACATACTTTTATAGTTTTTAATTATTCAAAAAAAGAAATAAAAGAAATCCATTATTAAACAAAATAATTAACATAATAAAATGTTATACTATATATATTATTGATGTTTTCAGCTATGACAACACTTGGTGTTCAGAATTATGACGAGGAGCCTGCTGGGAAAGATATTAACCGGATACAGTTTGAGACATTCATGACAGAGGCGTAAGTCTTCCATGCCACCCATTGTGTCAACCATAATACTCTAAAATAATGGGGATTTTCTTTTCAAACAGTATACTTTTGATGATTTCTAAAGGTTTTTTTTACATGGTTTTATTTCTGAAATTTTACATGATGCCAATGGTTTTGACTTTATGTATTTTTGTGTTGTTTTCCCCCCAAAATGGTAATTTTCTGTTCCATTTCAAATGCTTGTTATTATGCTAAATAGGAATTTTAAAACCATATTAAAAATAATAATCATTCACACATATTTAATTAAATAATATATATGTATTTTGCATACCAGTATTAAAATTAACTTAAATATATTTATAAAAATTATACTCCAAATTGGGAATAAAAGAAACTTTCGACTCTGTCTTGTGCAGAGATATAATTTTGATTACGATAACAGTTTTGTCGTTCTGATTTAGAGTCTAGCAACATAGGTGAGAAAACTCTGGCACATATATATTTATATAGAACTGTAACACAGCATGGTGTGCAGAACATTGTGGATGCATATCTACCATTTATAGGGTAGTACCAGGACTAGCTCTGCCAATTGCGAATTTTAGAAACAATTGGCGAATTTTATTATAAGTTGGCGAAATAATTTCATGTTTTCTATGTATATTTTGATGGACAATAACTATGTTATTCAAATTTTTGAAGTTTAATAAATAATTTGGCGAAATAATGTGGTACCATTTCTCCGTTTTAACAAATCTAAGATGTTTTACTTAAATAAATTTCTATCTTTCGTGGGTCGAAATATACGCTATTCTGCAAATAGTAAATTTCGAAACGGAATAGTAAAACAAATCTTCCAATATTCCATGTGAAAGTGAAAATAAAGCACGGAATACCTAGACCGAATGCTTGAAACTATTCCGTTTAGGATTTTGTTCCCGTGACATTTTTCTGCGGAGCAAATCCTTGCACTACAAATGTGTTTTATTCATCAAATGTGTTATTATTGTTTGCTTTAATATTATCAGAATGGGTTTGAAATTCACTATTCCTTTGGGATAGTGGTAATTGTTTTTTAATTTTGAAAAAATAGCGGAATTGAAATCTGGTGGCATATTTCTGGCACATTTGAGATGTTCTGTACAGGTCATTTGAACAGGAATCACACTAGTCTGGCAACAACTGTATCACCTCTATACAATTTATTGTAAATTTACTATAGTTACTAAAAATACATTCTCAAATTTACAGTCCTTAACCTCTTCAATATTATTGTCTTGAAATATATAGATTTGAAAATTACACGCTAAATGTGATATTCAGTGAAAAGCCAATTGCACTTTAGCAGTCAGGCAAAGATTGTGAAAGTACCACACGTATGGCACAATGGTCTACCAAGTAGACACAGATTGTTTTAAAGGAATAGTTGTGATTGAATTTTGCTTGAAGAAAACTATGCTTTAAAATATAAAGAAGACATTGTAACGTTTGTATTTATTTTCGTTTTCCTTTGTTTGTTTTTCAGAAAGAAAGGACTTGCCCAGGCCTCTGCAACATTTGCTATACCAAGCCAGTGACAAGTGTTTGTCTCATTATCACATCACCCGTTGTACATAAAGCTGTATATGATATAAAATAATGTGGTATTCGTATTTATTCTGTTATTAAAAAGACTGTGGATCTTCTTTTTTTTTCTTCTTTTTTTTTAAACTGAAATCTTTTATTTATTTAAATTTAAAACAAAAAGTGTCTTTTGACAGGTTATATACCTGTATATACATATTGACTTAACCCTTTTGTAACGTGACGGCGCGCAGCATGCCAGTAACTTGATTATGTCATGAACATGTTGGCGCGCTGCATGCTGATGATCTCAGTGATGTCAACATAAAGTCCATGACGTCATTCGAGCACATTCTCGAAAAGGTTAAAAACATACATCATTTGTCATGGAAGTAAAAGTTGTGTGAACATTATTGCTTGTGATAGAAGACCCAAATATCACAAATTAAAAACATTTGTTTCATTTTTAATGTGACCTCTAACCTATGGCACATCCCCAATTTCTTTGGACTTGGACTTGTCCGAACATAACAAAAGTAAAATATTCCTGAATAGCCAGGGTACCTCTTCTGGTCATGTGATAACATCTTTATTCTTTCTCCTTTGCTTTTCTGGTTGAGATAAGCGTTGGTTTTCTCTTTGTTGATCCAATCCATTTGGCTTTGTTCTTGTGTTTGGATGTTTTTCTGTTGTGCATTGGGTTGATTATTACTGATTGAGAAAACTGCTCACGGAAACAATCACAACCTTGCCAAAATGTCCCTTCGACTTGGCCTTGTGATTATATCAGTTGTGTCATTTGGATTATGGAGACTCCTACAACTCCTGTTTGTCTTAGGTGCAAATATGTCATGTTTGAAAACGATCGACTTGAAACAAGTGAGCTGCCAATCTCCTTGTTCATCAGATTCCCAATGTTTGGTGTTTGACTCGCTTCCACATTGGGAATTCGAGATTAATTCAAGCTGGTTGGGGCATTGGCCTTGAAACAAGCCAACATGGCAGAATCGCTGTGTTCTGATTTTCCTATTCCAACTTCTGCATCCCTGAAAGAGGTTAGCGGGTAGCGTGGTACAGTGCCCGCCTGATGCGCGGTCGGTCTAGGATCGATCCCCGTCAGCTAGCCACTGTGTTTTTTCTTGACATAATCATGCGTCCGACGCCAATATAACTGTATTTACATTTGTAAATTATAATGTGTTGAGTGCGTCATTAAACAAAACAAAAAACCTGAAAGAGGTTATGCAGCATTCTATGCCCCAGTTTTTGGAATCTGTGACACTGATGCATACTCTGGTTCCACCACAGTTACCTCTCATGATTTCAGCAATCCATGGTTACTAAAGCAGTTCTCGCTGTTGATGTTTCCAGCAAGCCATCGACAACCTTGTTGAATCCAGAGATTACTGATCCTCAGCCTTCAGCTTTCCAACAGAGGTTGGTCAATCTCCTGTGTATTGTATTGTGGTTCCCAGGATCTTTGGCAATCCATATTCATATCATAGTTCCTCGCTGTCAGGTATAAATTGGAGTTTGGTTAACCCCATTCACAGACTTCCATGGCTCGGAACTTCTCAGATACCTTTATCATTATTTTTGGTTTGTTTAACAATGCACTCAACACATTATAATAATGGTTATATCGGCGTCAGACATATCACGTCGAGAAAAAACCCTAGTAGCTAGCTGACAGGGATTGATCCTAGACCGAATGTGCATCAGGCGGGCACTTTACCACTGGGCCACGCTGCCCGCTAATGCCAATTTTAAACAACGACATATCATCCAGTAGAGACGTTGTTTGATCAAGGTTATAACATTCAAGGACTCCTGAAAGCTTTCAACAAGTTTTATGGTAGACACTCTGAGGCTATTACATGATATCACATATCAATGACCAAAGTGATGTCTGATGCAATACCCTATTTTGACCTTGTGCATGCCTGTTCAACCAGTGGGTCAGGATATGCTCACCTTTTGCGAACACCTGATATCATCACTCTTTAGACAGTGATTGAATGAGTGTGGGCTATTACAGCTGTATGTATCCAATGAGCTCTGTCCTGTGCAGACTTACAAGTTCCGGTGGGTGTGGCAGTCCTCCTGGAGGCGATGTAGTAGGGATGATGTCTATTTTACTAGATTGCCTTAGAGCTTGATGGTGGTTTGCAGAGACACACGATCTTGCCAAAATTCCTTTGGACTCAGCCTTGTGCAGAGATACGATTTTGATTCCGATAACAGTTATTTCATTCATATTCATTCATTCTGAGGTTTCTTGTATTTCTAACTCTGGTTGGTAAATCAATGGAACGTAATCTGTGATCTTAACATTGTTGAATGTTACAAGATCATCAATGTATCTAAAAGTGAAATTAAGCCAGATTCCCCTGCTTTGATTTAACCAGTTTAATTAGAAACTCTGAATCATATGCACAGAGAAACATATCGGCGAGTAATGGAGCACAGTTAGTGCCCATGGGGATACATATTTCTTGTCTATATATCCTATCCCCAAATTTGACATAAGTCATCTGTGATTAAAAAGTCTGGCTGTCCTACATGAACTGTTTGTGCTAGTACCCACTGATAAAGCCTCTAACAACATAACCATCATATGTAAGCACCATTACATCTTTCATTGAATCAGATCTGAATATGTTAGCAAAGATACTACATGACATGACGTTTCGAGATAACGTTATTTCAACTATGGATTCCACCTTACTTTGGTGTCTTTATGCTGTGTGTTACCTCGTTGTCTTCATGGCATTGGCCTCACGTATCGGCCACACCCTGTGAATATTTTTTTACAACGCTGTGAATTATTTACCAACAGTGTGAACATTGGCGAAAGATTCGCATAATGCAGCTTTTATACTAATAAATATCAATATTGAAACAAATCTTTCGTTTAGTCCCACAATAACATGACATGACAGTCATATGTATATCTCAAAATGGAACTGAATTTATGAGCTCCTAGCTTACTCTGAGGGAAACACTAATGTTGCAGAGTTCGCACAATGTTTATAGTGTAGCTGTCCTCGTTTACCTTGACCTTGTCATTACATTTACACTTTGCCATGAGCTGGTGTCTCAGACCTTGATTTCACTGCAGTTATTTTCAGGAAAGGTTTTTTCCTAGTCAGTGACTTTAAGAAGGCTACCCCCAGAGGTGTGCATGGTGAATATATTGTGCTGACATTTCGTATCTAAACTCGGTGGAACGGAAGTTTCCCTTTCAGTCGTCCAGTTTCTTCAAGAGGTGGAAGTCCTCCAACACCAATCAGAGGGCTAACAACAGATGACAGTTTAAGCCATTTTCAATCCGAAGAGCACCTGATCGTGGAGGGACGTTCCATGCAACCGGCAAGCATAACTGACATCAGCTATTTAACAGACAAATGCGTCAGCAGACAAGGCCCGTCCCTCACTTTGGTTTTGACTCAGTATGGTGTCAGAACCTAACTCAGGCCAAAGAAGGATGAGCATACGGATGCCCTTGGGTATTTTGGGAGATCCTTGTGATTGAGACAGTCTCGACCTTGCCAAGATTCCCTTTCGACTCTGCCTTTTGAGGAGATACGGTTTTGATTTCGATAACAGTTTTGTCGTTCGGATATGTTTAATCCAGTCCAGTAGAATATGAGGGGAAAGTGCCATAAGTTAGAGATCAATGCCCCGGTTTACAAAGCGATTGTAGCTACTGTCAGTTGTAGCGACACACAATCAAATATACGCAGCCTACCTTAAAATGTACAACCATTCGACGAAGCAACTTTAGTGTGATTGTTAACCTCGGCGTGCTACAATAGCAATTGTAAAAATCTTTTTGTGAAACGAAATCATAATTGTACTTAGTTACTGCCTTCTTCTTGTGTTTGGATTGTCTAACTATATCACTATTTTCGAATACATAAAATAAATAAATTTAGATTTAGCAATCGTAGTGCTAAAATGTCATACATTTGAATTAGGACAGAGTTCATTGGATACATACAGCTGTGATAGCCTGCACTCATGAATCACTGCCTAAAGAGTGATGATATCAGGTGTTCGTGAATGGTGGAACTCGTCATGAGTACAGCACACAGCTGTCAAGTCAATTTGTTTTTGTACAATGGTTGATATGTACAAGCAATTCACCAACAAGATTAAAAGGCATTCACAAGGTCAAATAGGGTATTGCATCAGACATCATTTTCGTCAGTGATGCGTCATATCATGTAATTGCATCAGAGTGTCTACCATAAAACTCTGAAAGCTTTCAGGAGTCCTTGACTGTTATAACCCTGATCAAACAACTTCTCTACAAGAATGATGTCGTTTATGATGAATATGACCTAATGTATCTGAGAAGTTGCGAAATGTAGACACCAAAAGCTTGAGCAGAAAGAATGTTGCTCGACATGAAGGGAAACTTGACTATTGGAAAGTTGAAAGCCTGCGTCTCAATTTCTGTAATTTCTTTTATTTCTAATTCTGGCGGGTAAATCAATGGAAGGTAATATGTGATCTTAATATTGTTGAATGTTATAAGATCATCAATGTATATGGATGTGAAATTAAACATTTTAGCCAGATTCTTCTGTTTTGATTTAGCCAGATTAGTTAGAAACTCTGATTCATATGCATAGAGAAATAAATCGGCGAGTTATGGAGGAAGTCAAACATTTCACATGTCTGTTTCAGTATACTTTTGTCTTGATTCACTCTCAGTCTTCACAGATTGTCCATATCCGTAAAATATAGTCATGTAATTATACTCCTATTCACCCTTTTTGGTAACTAATCCCACTTTGATTAAGGAACGGAGCTTTTCCTTAAGTTTATCTTGTATATAAGATTGAAAAATTGAAGGTTTTAACGGTGGTGAACGTTGATCTCGATTGAGATTGAATTATTTCAAGTAAATCTTTGGAGTTCTTGGGAATCCACATGTGATTAATACCAATTGTCTCGAAGAATGTTTGGCAGTAAATGGAAAGTCAATCCTGGATAGTAGTAAGGATAGTGGTTAATTTTTGAGACAAGGATTTGGTGGTGCATGCGCTCTATGCATACGAGACAAGTCCTTTGTCTCTCCAAACCCGTCTTGGAGCTTGTAAAATGTGGATGTCGAACAATATGTCATGGGAATTGTTCCTGCACCAAGAACAATTAGTCCTGTACTCCTCTTTGCAAATGTTTCACTTCAGGTTGTAAGACAACAAGAAGAATGAGGATGATAATAAGATCGTCTATGGTCCATGATAAAACCTTTCTAGCCTCAAGTATTCTTGGTTATTGGTGTCAATTCTCACTTGTTTAACTCCGTACACTTTTAAAGGGACATTGTCTAGAATATTTTAAATATTTAATCGTTTGTAATCTATCACCCGGCCCATTTTACACATACAAGACCCAGAGCACTACACTCGGCACAAAGGTACACCCATATGAATTACACTTAAAAGCATTATAACAGTGGTAAATAAGGCATTGGTAATGGTTCCGTGTGTTGTCTTCGATTACAAGTCTGAACTGAAAGACTTCTGAAGTCAAGTATACGTGGTAAATAAGGCATTGATAATGCTTCCTTGTGTTGTCCTCCATTACAAGTCTGAACTGAAAGTCTTCTGAAATCATATATACGTGGTAAATAAGGCACTGATAATGCTTCCTTGTGATGTCCTCCATTACAAGGCTGAACTGAAAGTCTTCTGAAGTCATGTATACGTGGTAAATAAGGCATTGATAATGCTTCCTTGTGATGTCCTCCATTACAAGGCTGAACTGAAAGTCTTCTGAAGTCATGTATACATAGTAAATAAGGCATTGGTAATGGTTCCGTGTGTTGTCTTCATTTTAGTTGTTAACATTTTGGGATCCATCTTGCTCTTACATTGGACCTGAGTAAATTTTCATGTCGCATGGTCTGGGTGGATCCTCACGGGATGAACCTATTGTATCTTGTAACTCGTGGAGTGACACGTGTATCTTAGTGCACCGTGACATACAATCTACGTTTCTTGAGTGGTTGATAACGGTTTTGTCGTTCAGATTTGAAGCTGTACCAGGATTGGAGTCATCTACACTTACATTTCCACGATGAAATTCTTTAACGCAAAACTTTATGGTTGCATATGATGGGTTAAACTATGAAAATGTTCAATATTTTTAGGAGTTGTTTTATTCCATAGTCAATAAAATAAAGTCGTCCCTTTTGTACGAAAATCCATACTCGTATTACCAAGTGCATCATGATTATTCCTACTTATAAGGAGTTTATTTTGAAAAAAATTGGGTTTCTAGTCGGTCCCTAATACGATGAAATCAACCCCACAAAAATCCAGAAAAAACCCAAACATAACATAACAAATACTTTACTGCATTAAAAAAAAAACTTTCATTGGTCTCAAACAACGTTCATACATGGGGAAATATTACTTCATGTGTACAAACATCAGTTATGTTTCATACTACAGTGAATTTCCGTTATTGAGACCATATATGGGGATTAATAAAAACGCCTTTAATACTGGTGTACTTCTGTGTAACAGTCTTGCTACATCAGAATAAGGAACTCTTCAGACCTTTAAAACGTGGTCTTTATAATGTGATTGGTCTTTAGTTCTCGGCCTATATTGACTTAAAGTCAAAACACGTTTTCCTGGATACACTCCTCAGCTAACGGAACTATGTCCAAGACGGGGGTTCGTTGTTATTTATCCCACGATCGATTTAGTATCCTTATAGCTCCCCAGCGATTCATTAAAACTCACTATGGGTTGGAGCTGGTGCCAAGATACGAACCCAGTACCTACATCTGGAACTGGTCAAGGTATCGCACAAAAGGATATGGTGTTCTCATATAACCATGACCCAATGAGACAATGATCGGGATAACCGTGGATGATAGAACCACGTGTTCTAGTGAGCGTGCGTGGTTAACTAGTACGAAGAGTCCTTGACCACACAGAACACCAACACGTGATGTACCACAATCACCAACAACTCGTTTTATTTCCTATGAAAGTTAAACATGATATTTTTAACAATTATTATTTCTGTTGATAAGAATGAATAAACATGCCTTTTTAAAAAAATATACCTTTAGCATAGGTGGCTATACTGATACGTTTCTGGCACGGTCGTTTGTTGTCATGCCCGGTCACGCTACAGGACGCCTGATCAGCTGCATGCTGTTAATAGGTCGTATGAAACACGTGTGTTGCTTTTAAAACAACCTCTGCAGGTATATAGAGCGTGTTCACGTGAACTCGCATGTCACTTGTGTACTGCATCTCAACCACAGCAGTTATCTTGTAGAAAGTTTTCCTCAAATATTGGAAACTGATCATCATGCTGTACTCAGAATCAATGGACACGTATGAACCAGCAGCAAAACGTTTCAAACGCGAGAGTGACAATTTCAAACCAGATCGGTAAGTGTACTAGATTCAATGTTACTCTTCGCTTACAACGTATCAACTGATATTTAAACTGGATAGCCGGTTCCTTACGCAATATTAACTAAATTAATGTACCAAATATATTATCGTTGGGTTGTTTTTCCGATGTAGTTATATTTTTGTTGGGGGGGGGGGGGGGGGGGGGGGGTTTTTTTTGTATGTGTGTGTTTTTATTTTATATTTTTTTCTTCTTTTTAAAATGGTTTGAGTTATTTTGTAAACTTGCGTATTTCCAGATGTTCTCCTCTACTGAGGGATTGGGGTTTTCTTTTTGATGGGGTTAGTGGGTGGGGGAGGATGGGGCGGTGTATGGTCATGGTGGCTTAGTTGAAATATGACTGTATTCTATCCACTAAACAAAAATGTGAGTATAATATAATTTATTAAATCATTGCATCTTGCAACCAACCATAGGGCCTTAGACAGCAAAAAGGTGACATCTCATACTTCAGCCACCCTCACTCAGTGCTTAACCATTAATTAAGATGAGGATGTCGTTGTAATGAGAAGCTAGGTTGGTGTTTTTCACAATGTGAGGCTATTTTGACAAGAGCTGGCGCTCTTTTCACAAAATGTTTTACCTTGGCAAAATGCTGTGCTACTTTGATGAATATGTAGGAATCATGGGAAAGCAAGACCAATCATAATATGGATGATCCAATAATTAAAAAAAATCTGGATATTTGTACCTTCATTTATAAAAACTATTTTTAAAAAATCTGACCGATGCGCCTGAAAGTTCCACTTAACTCAACAATATACATATTTGACGTCAGTCACCAATTAAAATTCGAACAACTGAGTTGCAATACATTATAAACTTGCAATATTTCTCTGATTATGACACTAGGTCATGAATTTCAACGAATAGTCTAACGTGAAATATTTT
>JAUUEI010580559.1:0-10933 GCA_032274625.1 Depressigyra globulus
AGCGAATGCGTACAATAAATTACCAAAAAAACAAGCCCAAAGAAATCCAACCTCCGCAAAATTCAGCACAAGATAAGCCTGAAGAAGTCCAACCTCCGCAAAATTCAGCACAAGATAAGCCTGAAGAAGTCCAACCTCCGCCGAGTTCTGTCCGTAGGACTGAACGAGGGGGAAGTTGGACCTCTGCAGGCGACCTCCAACCAAAAAGCCCACCTTTTAGCAAATATATATGATAAACAATTAAAGAAGCCAAGCTTTTAGCGAATGCGTACGATAAATACAAACAATCACACAAAAAAACAATTTACAAACCCTCAACTTTATAGTAATCTAAGGTTAGTACTGTCATTAAAAGCCCTGCTCAAATCATTCCCTCTTATTCGCATTTTACCAACACACCACTTTTATCACAAAATAAATTTCAACACCCGTTATATAAAATTCTAAACTCGCCCATAAATTCAAACAATAAATTTTAAAGTTTTTATTAAATATATGCCTACTATAAAAATATTAATTGAAGGTTATGCTAAAAAAGTAAATACTGATGAATACGCTTCGTCATCAGTTACGCTTATTCATGCCCATAATCTCAATATCCTTGTTGATGTTGGCATGGATAGACAACTATTACTAGATTCGCTATCCAAGGAAAATCTTAATCCTGATGATATAAATTATGTCGTACTAACGCATACCCACTTAGACCATTGTCTTTTAGCGGGCATCTTTAAAAACGCTCAAATCATAGATGATAGTGCTATATATTCTTTTGACGGCAAAATAGCTGAACATGAACACAGAATACCCGGGACGGATATTGAGATTATTCCCACGCCAGGCCATGACCAATTTCATTGTGCTATATTAGTAAATACAGATGACTATGGCAAAGTAGCAATTTCTGCGGATTTATTTTGGTGGCCAGATAATGTAATACAAAAAACTGACAAAGAAAGCTTGTTGAATCTTGATGACCCATACATGAAAGATAAAAAAGCGCTATACAAGAGTAGAGAGAAAATTTTAAAAACAGCTAATTACATTGTTCCTGGACATGGAAAACCGTTTAAATTTAATTAAATTGTCGACAAGTTCAGAATACCCCATAACAAATAATACACAGTTACAGAAATATACCCAATTTAATACTTTTTTGTATTCTATTTAAATAAAGTAATAAAAAAAATCTTACTCCCCCAACCTATGCAAAAAAGAAACGCCCTATACTTTAAAAATAGAATTGAATGGCGTGAGTGGCTTTTGTTAAATCACGCCTCATCGAAAGGCATCTATATTATTTTATACAAAGTAAACAGCAAAAAAGAAAGTATGCGCTGGGAGGAAGCGGTGCAAGAAGCTCTTTGCTTTGGCTGGATAGATTCTGTTGTGAAAAAGATAAATAACGAAAAAAGAAAGCAACTTTTTACACCTCGAAAAACAAAAAGTGGCTGGAGTAAGGTAAATAAAAATCACATCAAGAAACTCATCACAAATGGCTTAATGCACAAATCCGGATTGCAAAAAATAAAGCTTGCTAAAAAAGATGGCTCTTGGTCAAGCAGAGATGACGCCGAAAATTTAATCATTTCCGACGATTTAAAAAAAGAATTTGCCAAAAACAAACTTGCTTTTAAAAACTTCCAAGCCTTTAGCAAAACCTACAAAAAAGGCTACCTACATTGGATATATTCAGCCAAGCGCGAAGAAACCCAAAGAAGCGCATCCACAGAACAATCCAACTATGCGAACAGAATATTAAATCAAGAGATAATTAGCACCGAGGTTCAACCTCAGTGTTGTTTTTTATGTTCTGTTATATTATTCCCGATAAATTTTAATATCATTCATATCTCTCAAATCCTCTAGCCGTGATGGTTTTTGTTTTGGGAGCTCTCCGACATCTACTATGACATCTGGCTTTACTTCCTTAAAATATTTATCAATCCTAGAAATATCTTTTAACTCTGCTTCACCTGTAATGTTTAAGCTGGTAGACACAATCGGCTTACCTACTGCCTTAATTAATTCCAATAAAAATTTATTATCTGATCGTCGCACAGCCACACCATCATCTTCGCTAATCAACTCAAATAGATTAATTTTTTGCTTCTGAAAATATTTTCTCCGCCCTCGCAAAATAACCGTCAAGGCTCTATTCCCTTCGACCCATCGTTCTTTTAAATAACTATGCTGTTTAGCAGGTAAAAAACAATACCGTCGCACCATGCAAAAACTCTTCACTAAAAGTATTAGATGCTTTTGCTGTTTTGGTGTACGTTTTTTAATTTTATAAATTTTTCTAATAGCCTTTTTACTAGTCACAATCGCACTCAACCCATAAACAGTGTCCGTCGGCAGTACAACTACCTCACCCCTTAGAATCTCTCCAGCCACAACATCCACCTCCTCTTTAGAAAAATCTTTCAAATCAATTTTAATAGTTTTCATACGCTTGTCAGCAACACCGAGGTTGAACCTCGGTGTTCCTTAATTTTAAATCCCAAATAATCTTTGTGCATTTTCTGTTGTAACTTTTTCGACCTCACTAATTTTAACTTCCAAAACTTCTGCAATTTTTTGTGCCACTAATTTCACATTTAAAGGCTCATTACGACTATACCGTTCCAAAGGATTTGGTGTTAGATAGGGAGCGTCCGTTTCAATAATAATATTTTCTAAACCAATCTCTTTTATTAGCCGGTCATAACTTTCCGAATAGGTAACAATACCATTCAATCCAATTATAAAACCCTCTTCAATGAACCTTTTAGCCATTTTATAATTTCCGATAAAGCTGTGCACTACTCCTCTTTTTTCAACTGAATTATTTTTTATGCTTTCCAAAATATCTTCGTAAGCTATCGCTCCTCCAACTAATTTTCTATCTTTTTTGTCGGCATTCCAGCCATGAATTATTAATGGTTTGCCTACTTCATTCGCCAGTCTAATAAATTCACCAAAAACATCTTTTTGTAAATCAATAATTCTTTCTACTTCTTGTTGGGCTTTATTGATTTGCAGATTTGTAGTCTCAAAGTGGTGATAATCTAACCCTACTTCTCCAATAGCTACCACTTTATCATTTTTTGCTAATTCTAAATACTTATTATAATCAAATTTTTCTAAGCTCACTTTTTTAGGAAATTCTTCGTCATCATCTCCAGCACTATTAAAAAGATGAACTGGATGAATTCCTACTGCTGCCCAAACGCCCTTCTTCTCGTTTTCATTATACTTATCCGCATATTCTATTGCTCGTTGGCTAGTAGAATACTGTGAACCAACGATAATAAATTGAACATTTTCTTTTAATGTTCGTTTAATGACCTCATCCGCGTCCTCTCTGAAATCCTTAAAGTTTAAATGACAATGTGTATCTATGAGCATAATTTTAACAAAGTTTAAAAAAATTAATTTTCTAAATTATATTTTTATGATATCACTACGCCTAGATCTTGACAAATAAAAAATATTTGTTATTATGAATATATATTCATAATAATCTCCTATTCCATGTTCCACACTCAATGCATCTCTTGTAATAAATTGTTTACTTTAGCAAAGTCAGCCCCAAAGAGTCACAACTGTGGACTTGGTCGAAAGAAGAAAAAACTTCTTTTTAGAAAAAAAATGCCATTTCAAAACCTGCTCTTAAAACCCCAGGGAATTCCATTTAGTAAAACAACTTTTATAGTTCTCACCTCAGAAGAGTTAGAAATACTAAAATTAAAAAATGTAGAAAATTTACATCAAACAGCCATCGCCGCAAAAATGTCTTTATCCCAAAGCACTCTCGCTAGAACACTTAAAGAAATAAATAAAAAAATAACCACTGCCCTAATTAACAACTGGGGAATCAAAATTAACTAACTATTAAATACGGGATTATTCCCCACAAATTAATTACTAATCAAAAAATTATGACTACGGACTCAAGACTTAAAAATTTTCCTGTTTCATTTTACTCTGTCACACTAGGCTTAGCTGGATTTACTGTTGCCTGGCAAAAGGCCGAACACCTCCTTCAGTGGAATTTCGGATTAAGCTCTATTTTATTTAAAATTGTACTATTTTTATTTATACTAACCACCCTAACTTACCTAAGTAAATGGCTAAAATTCCCTCAAGCTGTCAAGGAAGAGTTTAATGCCCCGGTAAAAATCAACTTCTATCCTATTATCGCTAAAATTTTACTACTTGTTAGTATTATATTTATGAATATACACTACATGCAACTTTCTAAATTTTTTTGGATATTAGGCGTCATTGCCCAGCTTGGATTTACTCTGACAATTTTAACATTCTGGATGCACAAAGATAAATTTGAACTTAAACATATTAGTCCGGCGATTTTTATGCCCATAGTTGGTAATGTCCTTATCCCCATAGCTGGAATACACCACTACTCCCCGGAAATATCCTGGTTCTTTTTCAGTATTGGCTTAATTTTTTGGTTATTTTTTACGACAATCGTATTTAACCGCATTATGTTTCATCAGCCAATTAAAGAAAAATTAGTCCCAACTCTTTTTATTCTAATGGCTCCTCCAGCAGTTGCCTTCATTGCTTATGTACAATTAACCAATCACATTGATATTGCTGCTAGGCTACTCTACTATTTCTCAATGTTTATTTTTATCCTACTCTTAGTGCAAATAAAATATTTCTCTAAGATAAAATTCTATCTTTCTTGTTGGGCTTACTCCTTCCCCTTAGACGCTTTTGTTATTGCTAGCTTTCTTATGTTGCACAAAACACACTGGATATTTATGGAGTCTTTTGTTAAATTTACCTTTATTTTATTAAATATTTTAATTATCACCTTGGTATTTAAAACTATCAAGGCAGTCAGTCAAAAACAAATTTGCATTGAGGAGAATGATTAAAAATTATATCTTGTTAGGGACTGCTTCCAAACTCCGCTTTTTGCCAATTTTCACAAATCTATGCCTTTTTGAAAAAAGTTTGTTAATACGCTGTATTTACGCACTTTTTTCAAAGGCGTCTCGGCTAAAATTAGAAAAAATTTATCAAAAACGGAGTTTAGAAGCAGTACCTATTAATAATATTTTAGAAGGAGTAGTGCATCTGCTCCTTCTTTTTTATTTATATGTAAATAATGGTATAATAAATTTGTATATTATTATAAAGAAATTATTTCCATATTAAACTGTTTTAAAAATGACCTCAAAAAAATCTTCTTCAAAAATTAAGCCTCACCATTTTATTAAACATGAAACCAAACGAAAGGTTTTATTAAAATTTACATTGGTCTTTTTTATTTTCCTTGGTTATTTTATTTTTATTGCCAATAAATATGGTCTTCAACAAGGATTTTTTGTTTCAATTTTAAGTTGGTCATTCTTTGTTCTTTGCACCCCCGTGGCTGATGCAGGCTTTCTGTTAGATTTCCCACTTCGTCTTGTTACTAATGTTAAAATGACCCTCGCCGAAATATTTGTTTGGCTCATTGCCATACTGTTAAATCTTTATACTTTCTTTATCCATCCCGAAATCTATGCCAAAACTCAATTATTGACATTTTTTAAGCACATACTAGAGCAACCTTTTCCCTTCTGGTTAATTATCCTTATTTCTGCTATTGGGACTTTTGTGTCTATTAAATTTGGCGATGAACTCTTGGATAAAGTGCATCATTCAGAATGTCATCATTATCACCAGTATAAAAATAAATTTCGTTTAATAGCTATGTTCTTTTTAATTGTACTTACTGTTGTTTTGTATGATTTCCTGTTAAAAAAATTAGGGGTAGACTTACCATTTTAAAAATATAGATACACTTTCATTGATTTATACTGTTATATTTAACACTTGTCTTAAAATAAAAACAACGGTTATGCCGTTGTTTTTATTTAAATTATTTTTAAAACTCGTCTTATATACTATTTTATTCTCTCAAATAAAATTTCTTTTTCGTTTGTTTCTAGCTGTTGCTTAATTTGCGTTGCTGTCTCTGGCATAAAGACCTGTAATAACTCAGAGATTTTATTCAAATCAATAATTAATTTCTGCATTACCTTTTCAAATTTAACATCATTACTCTTCGCAAGTTCCCAAGGCTTAGTCTCCTCGATGTGCTTATTTGCTTCACGTATAATTTTCCAAATATACTCTAGTGTTTTATCAAGCTTAAAATTTTGGATTAACCTCGTAAGTTCTTCGGAAAAAATAACTTTAGGTTTATCTACTTTTAACTCTTCATTTTTGATTTTTGCCTTACTGCTAAGTGTGACCACCCTTGAAACTAAATTCCCTAATCCATTTGCTAAATCTGCATTATATTTTGCGTCTAACTTCTCCCATGATATGTCATTATCCTCTCCAAAAGTTCCCTTGGTAAGTAATAGATATCGTGTGCCATCAATTCCGTATCTCTCAATCATTTCCTTAGGTGAAATAACATTTCCAATTGACTTGCTCATTTTTTGACCATCCACGCTAATAAATCCATTTATAAATATCTGCTTACTTGTTGGTAAATCTGCAGCCATAAGCATTGCTTGCCACATTGCGCTTTGTTGTCTAAGGTTATCCTTCCCAGCGATTTGAATTGCATTTGGATTTTCTTTTGTTCCCCAAAATTTTTCAAAATTCTTAACATCTTCTGGCCAACCTAGTGTTGAAATATAATTTGTAAGTGCATCAAACCATACATACATTACTTGTGTTGGATCATCCGGGACAGAAATTCCCCAGGGCATTTTGCTTGCTACCCTTGAAATAGAAAAATCTTGCAATCCTCCTTCAACAAAAGATTTTATTTCATTCAAACGTTTTCGTGGGACGACAAACTTAGGATTATCTTTATACAACTCTAACAAGCTATCTTCGAATTCGCTAAACTTAAAAAAATAATTTTCTTCTTCAATTAACTCCATCTCTTTATTCGGATGAAGTGGACAATAGCCATTTTCTAATTCACTGTCTGTTTTTTCTAATTCGCAGCCCACACAGTATTTAATGCTGTACTGTTTTTTATAAATAAACCCATTTTCATTTACTCTCTTCCAAATTTCTTGAGCGGCTTTTTGGTGATGCTTATCTGTTGTACGAATAAAATGTGTATATTTTAAATTTAACATTGTTTTTAATTCGTCAAATTTGGCGGCATATTTATCTACGTATTTCTGTGGCTCTACTTCTGCATCGATAGCATTTTGTAATATTTTTATACCGTGCTCATCTGTTCCAGTGTTAAAAATAACTTCCCTACCAATTAACTTCTCAAATCTAGCACGTACATCTGCATGTATAATTTCACTAGCAAACCCAATGTGTGGCTCTGCATTCACATATGGCAACGTTGTTGTAATATAAAAATTCTTCTTTTCCATAATCTATTATTAGAACTGCTTCCAAGCCCCGATTTTTGCCAATTTTCTCAAATCTGCGACTTTTTGAAAAAAGTTTGTCAATACACCGTATTTACGCACTTTTTTCAAATGCGTCTCGGCTAAAATTAGAAAAAATTCATCAAGAACGGAGTTTGGAAGCAGTTCCTTGTTTATAATTTATCATTATTATCATACTATTCTAAAAAAGCTATTTTGGCAATAGAAAAGCCATCTGCCTCTTTTTTTGCATAAAACTTATTTATTTTTTAATCCTCTCTAGATAAAAAATCTTCTACTGGTTTTAGTAGTGTTATTTTAATATCTAAGATACTTGTAATATTTTTTTTGTGTTTTTTTATAGCGTCTCTTATCTCAGTCTTACTTTTTTGTCCCTGTGCCACCCAATAATTCGCTACGGTTAATATATTAACTAACATCTCAACCTCCCGTTTCAGTGAATTAAACTTTTCTATGTCATTGCTATATAATTTTTTTATCTTTAGCTTTATTGTTTTTATTTCATCTTTTATTTTCCTGTACTTCACCCTTTCTTGCTCTAGCTTGTTTGATTCTCTTGTAATGCCTTCATGAATATTCTTCTGTGTTGCTAAAAGATTGTCAAAATTATTTTCTATTATTGGAATTAGCCTGTTTTCCACATATTGCGCTCCTCTTTCCTGATTTTTCTTCTTCTCTATTTTTTGCTGCAAATTGTTAGTTAACATCATCCCAGCCTCTATAAATACCATACTTATATTATTACTTTTTAATTATTTTTTATCTAATAAATTTTCTTCCTCTGCTAATTCTTTTTTCACCTCACTTTTCGCATCAGATAATCTAACCAAAGAAAAAACCACTAGCGATGCTAGGATGATCCCTATTAAATTGATACAAAAAGAGGCAAAAGCATTATAAAAAATATTAAAATCTAGAATACTAATACCTACCGCACTCATTGAAAGTGGCGGTATCAAAGCTACTGCGATTGCTACTCCAGACATAAATTTAGCCAATTCACTTCTTATCAAAGATAGTGAGGCCCCAAAACCAGCTACTAATGCTATTAAAATTGTTGTGAGACCAACTTCAACTCGCAAAGACATCTCATGATTTAAATTTTCAACATTTACTTCTCCTTGATTTAATAATAGTGCAAATAATAGTGACGCTCCAATTGCATATAAAACAGCCAACACGACAACCTTAAATGATCTTCTTATCAATTTCATATCTGCCATTTCTATTCCTAGGGCAATTGCTAAAATAGGTGATAACATCGGCGCCACTAACATTCCGCCTATAATCACTGCTGCATTATTATCCAAAATCCCCATCGTAGCTAATACTGCCGACACTGCAATCATTACAAAAAAGCTTTTTCGAGGAGATGAAGCTTCAATAATTTCTTCTACTGCTCTATTTTTATCTTCTAATTGTATATCTGTAAAAAGATGGTCCTCCAAACTGTTAGCTACTTTCGTAATTTTTCTACTTCTTTTTGTTTTTTTTGTTCTTTTACTTTTTTTCGCTTTTGACATACTACTTTATTTATTTTGCTAAATTTAAGTTCTTGCCTTTATAATACAACATTTGATCTCTCTTATCAATGTTTCGCATTGCAATTGTTTAATATCCTAGGCACTTACTCTCCATGTCCTTTACTTAATTATTTAAATACGTTATATTAATAAACTAACCTAAAAAGAATTATTCTCAAAATATTAAATTTTATGAAATTATCAATTATTATTGTAAATTACCAAAGCTACGAGCATCTTTTAACGTGCCTAACTAGTATTAATCGTTTTTTGTATAAAAATGATACTTTTAAAAATGAGTTTGAAGTGGTTCTAGTTAACAATGAGGAGGAGGATTTATCTCTACCAATTGAATACCCTTTCGTAAATACAAAAATAATTAACACTGGGAAAAATGTTGGCTTTGGTACGGCTAATAATTTAGGAACTATCATGACTAAAGGGGACTACCTAATGTTTTTAAATCCGGACACTATTTTAACTAATGACTCCCTAATCCCAGCGTTGAGCTATTTAGAAAGCCACACTACTGTTGGAGCACTGGGACTTGGCGTAATAGACGCTTCTAGAAATAAGCCTCAGAATTGGAGTTGTGGAAAGAAGACTACCTGGGGAAGTATTTTGTTTCGTAATACTATAAACAAGCCTTGGAATAAAAAAACCCCTCAAAAAGTTGATTGGACAACTGGAACAGCCTTATTGGTCAAAAAATCTTTATTCAGGGAAGTTAAAGGTTTTGATAAAAACTTTTTTATGTACTTTGAAGATCAAGATCTTTGCTTGAGAATAAAAAATCTTAAACTTAAACCAAAAATTATTCATTACCCTAACTCAACCATCTTGCATTTCAATGGTAAGAGTTGGAAAAATAAAACTAAGCAGAAAGTAGCCTACCAAGACTCCCAATTGTATTTTTTCAAAAAACATAATACTTTTATTGGCTGGCTTGTTTTAAAAATAATTTATAAAATAAAATCTTTTTTCACTTAAGATTAATTTATGCCTCTATATCAAAAATTTCTTTTAGTTTTAGCATTTTTTATTCCTTTTTCATTTGCGCTTAGTCCAACAAATACTATCGATCTAAATATTTTAAAGTTATTTATTCCAATAATTTTTCTTCTCTGGTTGGCGCACTCTCTTTTAAATAAAAAAATTATTTTGGATAATCGTCCAAGATTCTTCTTGCTTCTGATATTTTTATTTATTGTGTTTTTATCCTTTCTTTGGACTCCTGCTCCAGATAATGCTTTACGAAAACTTTTATTCTTATTTGCCACAACTCCTTTGTATTTTTCGTCTTATACAGCTAATTTGAATTGTTCTTTTAGAAATAAGTTTTTACAATATTTAGTATTTGGCGCATTTTTTGTGTCTATTATTTCTATTGTTATTTTTCTATTGCAATTTATTATCGAACTGAATCCTACATTGCATATTTTAAGAACTTACACTGCACCAATATTTCTTGGAAACTCAATGTCTGCTCTTGTGAATCAATATTCTAGCTGGCTGGTAAATATTTCAGGAAAAACAATTTTACGAACCTTTGGAACATTTCCTGACCCACATCTTTTTTCTTTATACTTATCCATGCTTCTCCCCCTTACCCTTTATCTTTACAAAAAATCACTTCAAAAAAAATACTTCATTTTTTCTTTAACTCTTTTACTGGCCATTCTATTAAGTTTTTCTCGAGCTGCCTATTTAGCAATCATTACTGGAGGTTTATTTTTATTGATTAACTCTAAAATTAGAACTTTTTTTAGAAAAAAAATATTATGTATTTACCTGATTTTTATCATTGTGTTGTTGTTATTTATTAGCGCCAATCCTTTAGCCTCTAGATTGGAGTCTTCTTTTGATTTTCAAGATGGCTCCAACCGTGGTAGGATTGAGATGTGGCAAGTCGCCCTAGAAAATATTGGACAAAATCCTCTGCTTGGATTAGGATTGAGTGGTTTCTCTGATAAACTGGACCCTTCTTTGGGTATTAGAAACCCTATTTATGCTCATAATTTACTCTTGGATTTT
>JAUUEI010580559.1:10943-23507 GCA_032274625.1 Depressigyra globulus
ATTTTGGTGCAGAAACAGGTATTTTTAACATATTTATTTTGCTCCTACTTCTTTTGTCGCCAATTATATTTTATTTAAATTATAGACTAGCTCTCCCCCCAAATAATTTATCTAAATTTATTGCTACAAGCTTTATAGTTTTTTTTGTTCACTCCATGTTTGAAACGCCTTTTTTTTCCATTAGGGTTTTTCCTTTGTTTCTAATTCTACTAGCAATAGATACCTCTACAAAATCTATGCAAAATGACAGTTAATACTCTTTTCTATTTTTTATCTGACCTTAAAAAATCATGCTAAATTATTTACTTTTCTTATTATTACCAACCTATTTATTACGTTTCTCTATTACGGACTCTGTTAGTATAAATTTATTAGAATTACTCTTGCTTCTCTCTATAGCAATAAATTTTTACAATATTTTTAAAAAAGTTTCTCTTGAAAACTTACTCCAAGAACTCTTTCTAAACAAAAACATTTTTTTACCTATTTTTTTAATATTACTTGGTTTTATATTCAGTTATCTTAGACAGCAAATCTTAACTGACTGGACAAACTGGACCGATGGGCTTGGTAAATTACTGGACTTGATTATTCTTCCTATAGTTTATGCTTTTACCTTATTAATACTAACCTACCTTAAAAAACTCTCCCTAATAATGCTCTGGAAAAGTTACTCTCTAGGCGTTATTTTAATTTCATTTTTTGGATTGCTTTATTGGATGAATAACTGGCTAACATTTGATAACCGTCTTACAATATTTTTTGAATCTCCAAATCAATTAGCTATTTTTATCTCACCACTTATTTTGATCGTTGCTTATAAAATATTAATAATAAAAGATAGATCCAATCTGATAATTTTGTTGCCCTTATTACTTTTTCTGCTGAGTTTTATTTTATACCTAACTTTTTCATTAGGTGCTTGGATAACAATAATATTTCTAATTGGCTGTCTAATAATAAGCTCAAAAAATCGTATTCTTAAATTACCCCTAGTATTAACGCTATCCCTTGTTATCGCCGGTCTAATTTGCACCTTGAATATAGATTTAGTCCTTGATGCTGTACACCACCAACCAAGCGTTCCAGCAACGTCTTATGATTCTCGCTTAATTGTCTATCAAGTGTCTCAAAAAATAATTTCAACTAATTGGCTTTATGGAATTGGTATAAATAATTTTCAAAATATTTATCTTGATCATCAAAAATATTTTTCCTACTACCCTCAATGGGCCGTGCCTCACGCACATAGCAATCTACTTCATTTTTGGATTGAAGGTGGCTTAATGGCTTGTTTTGGCTTACTCTTACTGATTCATAATATTCTCACTCCAAAAAATAAACCCTCTCCTGCGTTTACTCTATATTCACCTTTTGACGTGTTGCCTTATCTATTATTCATTTATTTTACTATTCATGGCTTGGTTGACACAACAATCTGGACGCCTGCTGCAGCAGTACTATTCTTTTTTATAATTATTGCACACTTCCCCAAAAATACTTCTCTTTGATTTATCGCATATGAAAGAACTGCTTCCAAACCCCGCTTTTTGCCAATTTTCACAAATCTATGCCTTTTTGAAAAAAGTTTGTTAATACGCTGTATTTACGCACTTTTTTCAAAGGCGTCTCGGCTAAAATTAGAAAAAATTCTCATCAAGAACGGAGTTTGGAAACAGTCCCATGAAATTAATAATAAAACGTGCTCTTTGGCGCGTTTTATTTATGTCAATCAAATTACTCTTTAAAATATCTGTTTTATAATTTTAATCTCCATAGACTTCTATCTCTCCTGCCTACAAAAAATAAAAAGTTTTCTTCTGTATCTAAGATTAGGTTTTCTGAATCCACTACAAAGGTTATGTTGTCCAAGTCTACTAGTCGTTTTTTTTCCCCAGTTTCTGTATTGATCTTCCAGAAAGTATCCACTGAATTAAATAACTGTTCATCCCAGGCATTTGGTAGCATAATAGCTAATGGTGCTCCTCCAAGAACGGCGCAATATACATCTGTACTATTCTGTGACCAAATACATTTTTGTACTGTGGTTCCTATAGATAATCCCCTTGCTTCTCCTCCTCTCTTATTCATAACTCCTAATACTATTTTATTACCAGCTTCTTCCTTCGTAAAAGAAGTTAAAATTTTACTACCGTCTGGTGACCATAGATAATCTTGCCCATAATTTCCTCCATATTCTTTTTTAATCTCACCATTTAAGCTTTTGCAAAAAAGCTTTCCCTTAACTCGTGCGTCTGGGTGAGGAAAATAACAAATATTCCCTACTCCTGGTTGCACCGTTAAATCAATCTTTCTGTAAGGAATTCCTTCTACAACTGTCTGGTTATTATCCCCATTTATATCTGCAATTGCAATTTTCCTTTCCTTTGTGTTGGAATCATAATATTTATAAATTATTTTATCTCCCTGTTGGTTCCAAATGGCATTATCTATTTCATATTGAAATTTATGCGCCAAATTGCTACTTACTCCATATATATAATAAGCACCTGAATCTTTAACTAAAGCCTTGCTAGAATCTTTGGACCATAAAAATTTTGTAACATCTAAAAATGGATAGTTCCCTAAGGAATACTTTCTCCCAGAAAATGGGTCTGCTGACAATATTTTCTGTTGTTGATAGAACATTATTTGGTTTGTTCCTTTTTTGATTTTTAATCCATAGATGTCATTAATTGCTAGTTTTAAAAAATTTTCATCTTTTTCAACTTCTTCTCCATTTTCGTTAATAATTTTTGACCCCTGACTTATTGCCCCACGATTAATATCCCCTCCTGTGTTAGCTGAATTATTCACTACTTGCTTCTCACTGTTTTTATTTCCTAAAAACATCGTGCCAATAATTCCAATAACCAAAATTAAAACTCCTACAAATCCTATAATTAATATTTTTTGTTTTGTGGAATTAATTTCTCTCATTTTTTTATTCATTAATTTTATATTTGTTCTGTAATCACCCTGCTCTTACAAACCCCTTGTACAACAATGATTACCTGTATCAACGCATTTCTTTCCGCTGGTAAGTTCTACTAGCCCACCTTCACAAGTTCTTGGATAACAAGTCCCGGCAAGTTCTTCGTTGTTACCAGTTACAACGCCGCATCTTTCCCCTTGATGTGCTATAACAAAATCATCTTCGCTACAAACTCCTGGAAATTTTACACCAGATGGCAAACAAATACTCTTCTTGTTTACACAAGTATCTTTTACACAAAAATAGTCTCCTTCGCAGTTAACTGTTTCATAATATAGTTTTCCTTCTATGTTGCAAATTTTTGGATCTGCTTGCCCATCATGTTTCCAATCGTCATTATTATTATCGAATTTAATACCTTTTAATGCATTGCCTACTAAATCCGGATTGATTACAAATAAAATTAGCCAGGATAATAAGGCCATTACTAACCCAAGTATTGCGCTGGTAATTATTTCCTTGGCATTGGCTAATTTCCCTGCATTCCCGGCAGAGGTAACGATATACATAAAGCCTCCCACTCCAATCATCACTACTGCTAAGATTGCAACTATGGCAATGCCAAATTTATAAGCAGATTCTAGATAATCCTGTAGAGTGTCAACACCTGCTTCGCCATAGTTTATTCCGTTAATTGTACCGGATTTTCCTGCTTGCCCTGGAATCTGTTCGTGAATTTGATATGTTCGAGCCTCGGCAAAATTTCCTAACAAAAGAAGCCCTGCCATGATTATGCCTGCAACAAACCCTATTTGTTTGATATACCTATTTACAAAAATATTCACCATTGTACAATATTCTTTATTTTTAATTATCTATTTACTTTTTTGTAAGACCCTCCTTATCAATTTATTTGTCCCTAAATAAACTCTCAGACAAATTTACCAATTTTTACCGCAGCTAGCTAAAAAATTATTACCAATTCTAATTATATTCTGAAATTAAAAATATAACTAAGAATTTTTTAACGTCGCTGTGATAAAAATTTCTCAAACTTCCTTTCCAGTCAAAGGCTGACCAATCATTCCTGTTGACTCTGGCAAATACTCACGAAACTTTTGTTTATAAGAGTTAGCTGGTCAACCTGGAGTTGGAAAATCTTATTTAGGGATAAGTTTAGTGTTACCTCTTTAATGTGCCTAGTTCATTTAACTAATTTTTCTTGCGGTTTGTACAAGACCAAATGTTATCATTGCTACCAAAACAAAACTAACTGATAATCTTAAAATAAATATTAGATACGCTGGCGCATTCTGAATAGTTGAAGCAAATACTTTTCCTGTTTTTTGACTCATATTTAACGCCATTGTTTTACCTGTTATTTTAAGATACCTTTCATCAGAAATAGCCTTAACCTTAATCTTTAAATCATCTACTAATTCATCTAAAGGAGCAATCCCAAACGATTGTTTTAAAGCTATTTTATACTCATCGCTAAACTGTCTTATGGTCCTTACTCTAAAACTGTTAAGCTCTTTGTCTCTGTCATTATTAAATTTAACTTTTTCAAATATACTATTACTTTCATTAGTTAAATTACCCATAGCTTTTGTGTTCGCATAACTTTGTAATATCAAGTGAATGCCGTCGACTTCATCTTGCAAATATCTTGGAATGACTGTTACAGGAATGTCAATGATTCCCTTTCTTTCATTGAAGGGCACACCCCTCCAAGCTGCAATCCACCATAATTCTTGATTTTTATATTCACTATAATACCCCTTGCTATTAGCATACGCACCCCCATAGGCTCTTTGAATGCTATTTGCATCTAGCACCCCCTCTTTGTCTAATATCTTTGCCATTGGTCTGTGTATACTGAAAACTCTAGCCTCTGAAATATTGTCATCCTCCCATATTCCTCCTTCATTTTCAGTTTCTGAAGTTGCTTTTATTGTGCCTATTTCTCCATCGACTCCTGTAATTGGAAAAAATATAGTTGTACTATTTGGATTTTGATTATTTTTATTATTCAATGTCGGCCCTATGCTTTTACCATTTAATTGCCAAGAGATAGCTCCGCCGGCATTTTCTACTTCTGCCATTAAAACTTGATATTGATAAACTGGACAGATTTTCCTATACACTGCTATTTTACTTTTTTCTCCACAAATTTCTTTGCCTTTTTTCCAATACCCTCCTTTAACTGGTTTTGCTTGATATAATTTAATATTTAAATTATGTTTAGACACTTCTACTAATTTACTGGCCGTATAAGCGTATTTTTGAGTGTATCTGTCCTTTCTGGATATATCTTTCTTTTCATTAGAAAAAATTTGTTTTGTATATTCTCCGTTAACACCAGGTGAACTTACAACAGAATTCTTGTGCTTTTTAACAATTACTCCAATTTTTAATAATGCTCTATTCCCAAACGCGAAAATTCCGTTTGTTGGATAAAATCCAATATCTCTTAATCCCAAACCTTCTTCTCTACTCTTAAAATCAACGGTACTTGTAATGTCACTACATGAATCAAAATCATCTGGATCACATCTCCAAATACTCCACTTATAATAAAGATAGTCTGGATTAACATTGTCTTGACTGATCACGTTCGCACTAGCTATAATCATATCTGTGGAATCACTGTGCAGTGTGGAAAAATCCTCAACCATATCTACTCCCGGTTCTTTAAACTGTGGATTTTTTGGTGAAATATTGACTGACACTTCCATTAATTGTTTTCCACGTTCTACTGGATCATATAATTTTAAATATTGGAAGCCTCGGTCGCTATCGTTGTCACACCAATCATTTTCTGCCTCATCCTTAACTCCCTCTGTACAAATACCAGGGGTAGCCCACATTATTTTATAATAACTTGTCATATCCCCAAAGGCATCCTCGTCATTTTTATCTTTTTTCTCATGTTCCCACAACTCCTTCATACAGTCTGAATACTTATTGTTGGAAGCTGTTTCTCTTAAGTCTTGGCATTTTTTTCTTTTGATTTTATACCATTCCTCTGGTGATTCTGTTGGTGATAAATCTTTCTCCTCTTCGCTTTTACTCTTCCATTTTGCTTTATCTTTAGGTCCATATCTTAACCTATCAGTTGCGCCCTCGTTAATTGCAATATTAGACATACCCTCTATTGCCACCGATACTCTATCCCCTTCTCTGTAAATCCAGGTAAACTCATCCTGTCCTAAACCAACTAAATCTGCCTCATCTACCACACCGTCTCCGTCTGTATCTGGATTAGTTGGATTAGTCCCTAAATCTTTCTCGGTATCAAACTTAAAAGTACCATCATCTGTTCCTACCTCATCCCCAAAAGTATGCTTACAACTAATAATTAAATCTCTTCCGGAATTCTCCTTACCTTTTTCATTTTGAATACCGAAATTATGTCGATAGCACCTGGTAATAAACTTGGAATTAACAACTCCTTTTCCTAAATTTGCGGATGACTTTCCTCTATCTTTGACTCCTTCCTTATATTCTTCCTCTTTAGAGTATAATAGCTCTCCTTGGTCGTCATAGCAACCTGTATCTATTTTACTATTCATCATGGTCATATTTTTGATACATTCACAACCAGTAGAACTATCACACTTTTTGTCTTTTGGTTTCTTTCCTACACCATCATCTCCTCCCATGGATGCATTATAAGCATCTCTATCTTTATCATCATCTGCAATCTGCGGATCACCAAATAAGGCCTTATCGTAATTACCCGCGGCTACAATTTTCATTGCTTCTTTTCTTCCGGCTTCTACATCATTCTTTCCTTTGTGTACTATATACCAAGTGTAATATAACTTTTTATTACTGTTTCTAAATCCTCTGGGGATTGCAAAAGCTGTAACTTTTTCTCCAACTTTAGGATTAGTTGGTGCAAAAACAATATCTACTGTTGGCGCCTCTTGTTTTTTTTGTATTCTACGAAAAAAGTCTTTATCAATCCCAAATTCGTTTTCTGTATGCTTCATTAGGTAACGATAAATATCGTAGGTAAGGTTAGAGCCTGGTGTTGCTAACTGGTAAACTGGTGCTATAATTTCACCTAATAACTCAACCATACTATTGGTGTATTCTGATGTTCTAAAATTCCACTCTCTATTCCAACCAACTTCCGCCACTGGCACTGGGTCAGCCAAGGCGACCAAGGTGCTGTAGGGAAAAATTATAGCAAAAACAACCAGTCCTAGGACGATTTGCTTTACTATGTTAAAAATTGTTTTTTTAAATTTATTTTTCATTTTAACTACTCTTTTATATTTTTCTTCCTAACTTTTACTTATAAAAAATTCCTGTGAATTTAACTTAATACTTTTTTAATTGACCTAAAAACAAAATACCCTGCGCCACCAATACCTCCTACAACAACTAATAATTTTAACAATATTTCTTTATTCGTTGTTTCCTGAGTATTATACCTATCTGCTATATTTAATTCCGTTTTGGAATTTCTTTCTTTTTGTAATTTCTCTTTTATTTGATCTTGGTCTCCAAGCACAACTGGACTTTGTAAACCGCCACTTCCGACGCTACCACCGACTGAGCCATGCCCATCACCTGGTCGTCCAGCCCCGGCTTGGCTATAGCCACTACCTTTTCCACTATTAGTTAATACACTGTCATTATTGCCTTTGTAATCTCTATTGTCACTAGTGGTCATATGAGTAGTTCCTGACCCTTCATAGTCTTGGTTGTCACTGGTATTCATATGGGTAGTACCTGTGCCATCTGCCTTTACACCGTCTACAGTTTTTAAATGTGTATCGTTTTGAGTCGCGTTACTTGATCCTCCACTGGGACCTCCATCGTCGTCGTCTCCACCGTCTGCTGTTCTTCCATCTGGTGTCATCATTTCTGTTTTGCCGTCACCAGAGGCATCACCGTCTAGACCACTGCCACAATCATTATCTGAATTTCCATAAAATTCTATTTTTTTACCTTTTGCTTCATTACCATTTGAATCCACTACAGGAACGCACACACCTCTGATTTGGATTTGACAAGTTTCTTCGTCCTCTTTGTGCATACCAATTATTTCATCTGTCTGGCTAGATAGTGGCTTACAATCATATTGAATTGTTGATGTTGTTATAACATAAGAAGCTTCGTTTCCGTTGTCCCCACCGTGTGGGTCGCCTACCCTGACGTACCCTATAAGCTGATCACATCTTGGGTCACATACTAAATATTCTTCTACATCTCCACCAAACTGTGCCTCCGCGAATATTATACTGTTGCTAAAGGCTATTCCTGCAAAAATACTTCCTAAAAAAATTAACCTTCTTTTATTCAACATACTTACCTAACTTATTTATTTTAAACCTTGGGAAATTTGATGTAGTGTGTATAAATTTAATAAAACTATAGCCAACCAATATACAAAAAATGAAAAAACTACTGACCTAAATTTTAAAGCAATTAACCCTAAAAATATATTCACTATTAAAATTCCTAATAATACTTGCCAATCAAAAATTTTCTGAACTAATATCATACTAAACATACCTGCCAATACAGCCACAACGCTTACCGAAAACCATTTATTAAAACTATTTTTAAGTATTTTCAGCAAAAATCCCCTAAAAAAGAACTCCTGAGCTAGTAATCCTACTGGTACGATAGTTAAATTAATCAAAGCTACTTTAATAGCTTGACTATTTTTCCATATCATCTTTTTGGACACATCTTCTCCTCCCCATTGTATCATAAATCCCCAAAATAATAAACTAACTCCCCAGATAAATACTACACTCCATAGCAGTTGTTTTTTTGCATACTTATCTGGCCAATTATACATCTGTAGACTTTCCCTAAAAGCTTTCTTCACAAGCAACACTGGCAAAACAAATAAAAACAACACTGCACAAATCATTTGAACAAACTGACTGGATACACTCTCTTCTCTGTAAAAAAATAGCACCACTAGCACAGCTAGAATATAGTACCCCCCTCCTATAATAAGTTGTTGTTTTCTGTTTGTCATTTTTTTGTTAAATTTACTAAAACAGTCTTATCTAATTGTTTCTCTGGCACCGACATTGCTCCTGCCTGCTTTATTTTGACCAGGAATAAATCTAATGGTTTTTCCTATTTTGCTATCTCTAGTTAATGCTTCATCTGTGGCTCTTCCATATAAAACTATAATATAATTAATTACGAACGATCCAACAAATCCTGGTAAAGCCGAAACGATTGGCATCAACTCTGTAAAAGTAAATCCCAATAATACAGCCACCTTTAAGACAGCTTTCTTTCTTTTGTAGTGTCCATTCATTAAGTATAATAACATAATTATTACACTAATTCCAAAAACAAACATTCCTATTTGCATACCAAACAATAAGGCCACCATACCTTCTGTGGCACCTTCTGCCAATCCAATCATTGCCGTTCCTATATCACCAATAACACTCACTAGAAAAACTACGAAATATAGCCCATCATTGCTCCAGTCTATTTTTGACATCACATTAGTAGCAACAGTAATTTTACTAATTCCTTTTCTTACTTTGTTAAATTTTGCATTGTTTACTCGTAAAGGTTGAGCTCGATTACTTGCTTGTAAATTGTTTTTGATATTTTTTGCACCATTAACTTCACCTCTTGAATATTTATTCACGGCTGCCTCTTTTATGATATTTCTTTGTAATTTTTCTAATCGCTCAAGTTCTTTTTGAGAATTAGACTGATTAGCCTGCATAATTTTCAAAAGTTTTCATATTTTTAAACACTGCTACTCGTTGAGCTAGTCCCTTAATATGCAAACGAAGTACAGTACCTACCCTCTCTCTCGTTTACGCTGTGCGTCTCTTTCAGCGACTTCCATTGGTTTAGTTGTAACAATCTTTTGCTCGTTGTGTGATGCTACAACCAGGACTGCAGCTCGTTTACTTCCTGCAAAAAATATTCCTTCTCCAACATTACATTCTCTTAAAAAATATTCTTCTTGGTCTGTTAAATAAAAAGTATCTGAAACAATATCAATGCTAGACTGGGATTGTTTCATTAAAAGTTGGATGGACGAATTGGCTACAATGGCCTGCCCTCTTTTAGAGCTCATAAAATCACTAATATCCTGAGTAATTGTTGTTAATCCACCATAATATTTTCTAATTCTTTTAGCAATCGAAAACATAAAAGCCGCCGCCTCTTCATATTCCATCATGACCCAGGCTTCATCGGCGATAACTAACCTCTTTTTTATGTCACTTCTAATTTTATTCCAAATATAGTGTAGTACTAAATACATAGCGATTGGTCGTAATTCCTCTTCTAAATCCCTAATATTAAATACTACTAATTGATTCTCTAAAGAAATGTTCGTTGGCTTATTAATAAACCCTTCAAAAATTCCCTCTGTATATTTTTTCAGCCTAAGCGCCATATCTTCTGCCCCTTTCATATTACGCAATACCTCATATAAATCAGTCATTATCGGCATATTCTTAGTTTTCAAGTCTGACACCTGGGTGTTTTCATTGATATCCATGATGCCATAGGTTTCTCTGATGGCTTGTTCTAGGATTGCTTCTTCTTCTGGCATTAATGACCCCAACATAATTTTAAATAGACCCAACAGTGTTGCAATGTTTGACCTTAGTAACTCTTTCATTTCTTTTCCGTCCTCCTCTGGCAAGTCAAAAGGGTTAATATGTCTTTCTGAATTTAAAGAAATGTTAATAAATGAACCGCCTGTAATTTCCGCTAAGTACTCATACTCACTTTCTGGGTCAATCACAATAACGCTTGTACCTAACATCATTGACCTTAATATTTCTAATTTTACGGCGAAACTTTTTCCAGCCCCAGATTTAGCAAACACAACCATATTGGCATTTTCCATTGTGAACCTATCAAATAAAATAAGTGAATTATTGTGTTGATTTATTCCATACAAGATTCCATCATTCGAAGTAATGTCTGCAGAAATAAATGGAAATACTGTTGATAGTGGTGCTGTATTCAAAGGAGTTCCATTGTCTAACTTATCTAACCCCAAAGGCATTGTCGAAGTAAAACCTTCCTTCATTCTAAAAATAGCTTTTTTTGTATATATTGACCGAGCATTTAATAAAGACTCTAAAGAATTAACTTGTTTCCTCATCTCCTCTAGAGATTGTCCAAAAACCGTAAAATAAACACCTAGATTAAAAAACTTCTCTCGTCCTTCCTGTAGTTGATTTCTAAGGTTTTCTACATTAGCATAAGCCATTTCTAAAACTGGGTCACGCACCGATCCTTTTTCTGCCTCAATGTGCATTTCTGATTGGACTTGAATCGTTTTTTTACGTAGTTTTTTAAGAATATAATTTGTATCTACTGGGTGTATAAAGATAGAAATGTCCATCGGTGTATCCATACCAATAATTCTATTCAACCAACCCATGGTTAACGTATTGCTATAGGCCACTACAAAAATTGTTCTGGCATATACACTTCCGATTTGTAGATGAGAACTAGAAACACCCATCGCTGACGGTGCAATTAAATCCAGGACCTGCGCTAATCCCTTAGTGTAGACTTCTTCTTCTTTAAGAATATCTCTATCTTCAAAAGAATTTCCCTGCAAAACAGAATCATTTTGCACGGCCTCGCCTTGTTCGAAAGTACTCAAATCTTCTGCTTTTACTTTTTTGAAATTCAATTTATCAAATATATTACCCATTTTATAATTTTAAGAGTTTATAAACTAGAAACAACTTAACCTGTTTCTCTGTATTCTCCACTATACAAATTATTACTTTTTAACCTTTTTCTATCCTAATCTCTTCTGTTGGAGACAGTGTTACGTGATCGAATTCTGATGGATTATAGTAATTATAATATAGCTCAATTAATTCTTGCGTGGATAACATAGCCACCTTTAACCCCATACCTCCTAATAATTCGCGAATTTCTCCGACTCTTTGAAATAATTGATTTTTACTTGTCTCAAATAATTCTCTCTTGTGAAAAACCGCCTTACGAGGATTTATTGCTGAAGATATTTTCTTTAAAAATCCTCCTTTTTCTACCGATACAACATAAAAAGGGACTGTTATATAAAAATATTTACTGGTTACCCCTGCTTCATCAACTAGTCCTTCAATAAATTCTGTATAATCTATAATTTGATTCTTTAGCAGAGAGTTTTTTTCTGTATAGCTTCTTTTTTCCAACATTTTTAAATATCCGCTAATGTCATATTTTCTGGAACTGATTACAATTTGAATTGGAAAATCAATGGAATTTAAAAATCTTTGAAAAGCAAAAATAATCGCTTCTTGCTCTTCTGTCGATTTTAAATCAAAATTAATTGAGGATACTGCCATTACAGCCCTGAGTGATCCATCTTTAAGAATTACTGTACTATCTTTAATTTCTGCAATGTGCAAATACTCTTGCATAGCACTGTGTTCTTTTTCTTTTGAATTTTTATTTGGTTTTCCAAACACCTTATATTTAATTAATACTTAACAATTGATAATTAATAATTTTAACCAATCACTGTACTTGCTTATACTCAAATTATCCAAGAATCACCCCCCCCCTAAATACCCAATGACAATTTTAATTCTTAATTCTTAATGTCCCCCCACCCCAGTAATTAATAATATATTTTG
>JAUUEI010580782.1:0-10845 GCA_032274625.1 Depressigyra globulus
AACGAGCCTTTAATGGCTACAGGTTGGTTTTTGTTATTTTCATCACTAACATCACTCTCCCCTGAATTCTACCAGTCTATTTTGCTACAGAACACGTACAGAATTTCCACTTTTGTTTAATTGGCGGCAAATTTTCTATGATTTCAAGATAGTCGACTCTGTCCCTACCAGCATCTGACCAAACCGGATTTCTGTGTAAACCAGCTTGATTAGTTAGTCCCTACCAGCTACCGTTAATTTATTAAGAATAAAACTCTGCCTATTCCAGATGAAAGTTCCAGACCAAACAAACTGTTTATGTATTACTACCCCTGTCTAAACAGGCACAGTTTTATTGGAATGTCTGTCCGTACAAATCCTACCCTATGACGATATTCCTCCAGTTATCACGCCTCTTTGGCCAAGACCATAAACAATTGACCACGTTTATTGTAATTTCTGGATGCAGCCAACTCAATCGGCTTATTATCAGTGTGTGTTGATACCGATCTGAATTAACACTTAGAACTTTAAGTGACATCTGTCAACTGTGGCAACCCTTGTTTCGTATGCGTGACTCATAGTTTTGCCATTTTATTATTTTCGATTTTTAACAGTCGAGCATTCATTAGAAATTAAAGTAAAATTTAAAAAAATTAAAATGAAGAAAAAAACCCAAGAAATGTCCCATAATTTGAAATCCTTAATTTAAACTTGATTTAAAGAAACTAAAGAGATTAAAGAAACGGCCAACAGCCAGTTTGGAAACATTTCAGCAGGCACGATTAAATAATAATTATAAACAACAGTAGCAACTATAAACATTGTTTTAAAATCCAACCTACAACTTGACAAACAGATCGGACTTAGTGAATAAAGACTAATAAATTAATTTAATTATTTTCATTGGTGTTTTACGATCACAGTATGGCAAGAACCTTAACTCTGGATGAAATTTGTCTACACCAGCACTCAGCACTCTGTGTAAACCGACATATGTAGTCAGTCCTGTATGAAGCCAGTTTGGACAGTCCACTGTATATGTATATTATATTAAAAGACTGGCTAGGTAATGGTTTTCATCGTACACTGCGTTTAGAATCGGTCATCAACCTAATTTGCTTCTTTCCATGAAACGGATAGTAGCAGAATAAAACATGGTTTTCCAATTTTGTAGCAATAAAATAGGCATGTTCTATTGTTGTTTTTCAGTTGGTATGTTGCAGAATATGCCTATGAAATTTCTTACATTCTTATATATACTTTTACAAGAACAAACTTGCTCGGTGGACCCATCAATAGGGCTTTTTCTCATTCCAACCAATGCAGAATTTATATATTTTGCAGTAGAATTCAGTGGCTGTAACATACATTTGTCTTATTAGCAATACTGCAATAAATGCAGGTTTGATCTAGCCCATTTTTCCTTAGTCCCTGTTTTGTCAATTTAGGATGATTTATTCACAAAGAAGCGGATTTTATCTATATGAATGCTTTGTATACATTTTTGTTCAATTCATGCATTATCTATCTTATGCCAGAATATTAAATCAATTAAATATTATCCCCCCCCAAAACAAAAAAAATGTCCACAAAGATTTAGCTTGAGCAAATTTAAGAAATTATCTGGGAAGTTGTTGGGACTAATTTGAAACTATACATTCCCAATTTCAAGAAGAGAATATTGTTTTGTCTAATTGTGACTGGCACCTAAACATTAATCCCTAAACTATTTTGACAGGTTCACAAAGTGGTCATACTGTTTAATGTGTAGTGTCTTATCTTATGCACAGGACTTCTAGAATTAAAAAAAAAATTCACTAACCATGGGATCAGTGATTTTCAAAATTCACTAGCCATAAATAAAAACCACTAGCCATCCTTGTATCTGTATTCATTTAACATTAAATTTGGAGTAATTTGGTTTTTTCACTAGCCGTTGGGCAAATTGATAGTTAATTACTAGCCCAACATTGAAAATCACTAGCCGGAGCGGTAGGGCTACCGTATTCTAGAAGCCCTACTTATTGTATGCTTTATCTGCTTTACACATGCCAACTATGACTTAATGTGTGCAAATTTCCAAAAGTTGTATCAGTCATGGGAGCATGACGAAAAATTCTGGTTGAAACCCTGGCCCATATTTTTGAAGCTACAATTTGTCGTAATACTGTCAGAGGCTATGATGTTTGTCATTGATGTCACGACCTACAACAAAGTTCGAAAATATGGGACCTGGTTTATAAGGAAATATGGAATTCAATAAAAATGTTAGTATATGGTTTGTTTGTTATATAGGACTAGGGAACAAAGGCTATTATGTAATTCCATAAAAGTTTTATCAGCCCCATATATTGCACATGAATTTTTTCAAATATTTTTATTTTGTTGTTTTACTGAGAACAATGAGATTTGATAAGCTGAATGAATTTGGTACAGGCTTGACGTATATTTGTTGTTTTAGCAGGCGCACTTAAAGACACACCAAACCTCATCTGCACTCCTCACGCTTCGTTCTACAGCGAGCAAAGTGTCACGGAACTCAGAGAGATGGCAGCGGGAGAAATACGGCGGGCGATACTTGGTCGTATCCCTGACAACCTTAGGAACTGTGTCAACAAAGAGTATTTCAGCCCAACTCCAAGTATGTTCATATATATAAATATATGTATTAGTTTGGTGTGTTAACACCAGTAGTAGGGCACTGTGATATTGTGACGTTTTAGTCCACGTGTTGGGTGTAGGAAATGAGGTGGGTGGGTGCCAGAGTAAATGCATTAATTTGTAAGCAAAGGTGCACAATTGGTATATCAAATTTTCAGATATATTGTGTGCCATATGATATGCTTGTAAAATAAATCCCAAGCTGATAATCGTGAAGATATATTTCATTTCATTATTACTTTATTTTGTTCTTTTAATCCAAGTAAGATTCGTGTTTGCTGTCTGGGCACTTGCCTCGGCTGAGTTTTCTGTGTGTACAGTGGTTAATTTATCATTGTCAATGCAGTGCCAGCTCTGAGTGAGCAGAAAATATTGCCAGTTTATTGAACAATTTATTTTATAGCTAAGCAGGTATTTTCCACCAAAATAACAAATTTGTTGCAAGAAATCAGTATCGATGCAAAACGCTGTTGTAAAATTGATTTGCTGCAGCATTTTAAACATTATCTGGGATACACTTTATTAATTGTCAAACTTGTCATCACAAGATTATCAGAATTTCGAGGTTGTATTCTTTTGTTTTATGTTTTGATTTACCAATTGACAAATCTGACTCTTTAATACTCGTTATTTAAACCAATACCTGTTTGTTCCTGATATTGATTAATAATAACATGATCGTTATGTCATACTGTTTGTTGTATTTTTAATGGTTACCATTGAACAATCTCCCTCTTTATTTTGATCTTGCAGGCACTGTTCCCAGATACCCGTTCCCTCCATCAGCGTTCCCCGACACCATGAACGGTGCAGGCTTTCCTCCGTTCAACCCGAGTGCGGCAGCGGCAGCAGCGATGGGCGTACATTCGACAACTGACCCCCATCCTGTCGTGTCGCACTCCACACCTCACACCACCGAGACGGGACACAACATGTCCAACATGACCAAATCGGAGGGCTCCGAAGTACATTAAGAAGACAAATACAAGTGTGCTTGTGTTGTCACTACTAAAACTGAACATCACACAGAACGATATGAAGAGGCTTTCGACTGATGTGTTAACACAGTTGGTCATCCCTGCTGTCTGCTCACACTTGTCTTATCTGGTTGATTTGGGAAAGTCGTGTTGCAGCCCGCAGGAGTGACCAGACTTAAAGAGACTGTTTTCGCATGTGTTTATCGACCTGGAATTCAGCACAAACTGAATGACATCAGTGCTGGAGCGAAGAAGAATGTGCATTTTATTGGTCATATATAATTCTTGTATAAAGCAAAAGACATGAATTTTTTTTTCTTCTAAGAAACTCAATTAAAAAGAGGCTTCATTATTCTTCATAAACAGCCGGGAATCTTTAACATTTTGAATTTCATGTGACTATATCATTTAGCTGGACAGTGTGTTGAAGATTTTTTTTTAGTTGACTTTTTCCAAAAACATAACCAAACTTTGTCGTATTGATTCCATGGTACAAAGTTGCTATCACTTAAAACAGATTTTGCTTTAAGCTCATAGGAGTCGTGCATTTAGTATTGCTTGTTGAAACTTTCGCAAATGTCGATTTCTTTTTGGAAGAGCAAATTGTTTATACGACAAAAGGTTTGTGTTTCTGTGAAAAGGTCACATTGTACAATTATATTCTTTTAAAGATTTCGGTACCTCACAGCTAATTAACTAAACATGTTGCAGAGATGTCAAAAAACTTTTATAAATATGTTGTCTTTTTATCAGGTTCTTGATTTTATTTTTCACAAACGTGATTCGACTCCTGTTCACAATATATACCATCTGTGAACAGTTTTCTTCTGTCTTTGCCTTGTGCAGAGATACGGTTTTGATTGCGATAATAGTTTTGCCGTTCGGATTTGCACAAAGTAGTCAAGTTGATAAATGTATACATGTACTACTACAGAAGTAATTATATGCCATGATGTGGTTGAATATCACTCCACCTTTTTAATCTACCACCATGACTAAAACCAATGATAGGAAAAATCATCTGACTGGATTCAGATTTTGACAACTTTGAAAATGGTTATTTCCTTGATTTTTATGTTACAGCTTCTAAAGAAACGATCATGATTTAATATTTAAAAAATAGACATTTAACAATAATGTTCTTGGAAGTTCAGAAAAGATTAAATGAAAATGATTATGTCAAGTAAACTAATTGGCATAAACTCGCTATATTTGTCCTGATTGTGAATTGTCTACTCAATCTGAATATAACTAGTTCTCCATATGGCGACCGTGGCAGTTTTGTACTGTTAAGACGGCTAATAGTAACTGTTTGGTTGAGCAGAATGTTTCAAAAGTCGTGAATTAATCTTCAAAAATTATAGAAAATTTGTTTGCCAATTGTTTAGAAAATTTGTAATTGGCAAATATGGTGAGAAACGGATCTTCCCCCTCCCCCGAGTGTGAAATTTCTGATTTGCTGACCAAGGTAGATCACAACAAGGTTAATTGCAACACGAGCCCAAACTTGGATGGGTGAAGAGCAATTGAAAGAAGGAATTTACATTCTAAAACATTGGTGTGATTATATAGGAAAATAAAATGTACTTGTAATCAGCAGGGATTTATTCGAGCAGTATACAGTGCTGAACATCAGCCCCTTCCCAAAAGCAAATAAATTTCTAATTTCCAGAAGAAAATGTATAGTTTTGATGTACTAAAACATTAATCTGTTATCTGCCTTCTGTTCAGCCATTCATTTTTAGGTAATTTTTCCAACTGTTTTGACTTGTTAAAGAAATGGTCTTTAAGTTTAATGTATTTATTATATGCTTTATCTGCTTTTCAAAGGCATAAATTTAAGGGCCTTAAAAAAAATCCAACTATGACTTAATGTGTGCTCATTTTCCGAATCTGATCAGCCATGGAACCCTGTTGGAAAAATCCTGGATAAATCTCCGATCAGATATTTAAAGCATTCTTCATGGTGATGAGTTTAAATATTTCCAAATAACTCATTGCAGGCCATAATGTAGCCATCTTATGATTAAAACACATTTACTGTAACTTTAGAAACCAGTAGTGAACGCTGACTCGGGTTTGTAGAAGAATTCCTGCTGGTTAATTCTGAGAAATGGCGGAATATAGTATTTTCAGTGCTAGCTATGGACGAGCGGATATTTTTGCCAAATCAGTTATTAAACTTAAATTTTGTTTTATCAGGAACACATTTTCCCCTACTAGATATAATTATATTAGTTCTCAAAATTTAAATAAAATTTGACAATTGTTTAACAAAATTACAATTGGAAAATTTAGTGAGTTACCTTGATTTTGATAGAAATGACAAATCCTCTTCAGCTTTAGAGAACTTTTTTACAGGATGCCCAAAATCATTGTCATTGAAGAATCATGACTAACATTACACTGAGATTGATTGTCATTTCACATTTGAGCTGTTAGATCATGGAGTACTTTGCTTTCTTCTTTGTAGCAAGTTACTCTCTTTATGCTCGAATCAAAATGAATACATTAAATTTCAAAGTTGGCCAAATGTTTTGATTTCCATTTATTTTCTGTTGGATGTTAATCATGAGTTGATAATAATATACCTCGTCTGCATTTTGGGGTTTTGTGTAAATTGTGCAAAAAAACAAGATTTATTCCATGAGGAATTTGAAAAGAAAACCCAACTGGACTTTTTTGTTATGAGTGAGAATTAGTGAATGTACATAAATTACTGGAACAAAACTGTATGGAAGTGGGTTTCTGACAGTTGTTTCATTTGATCTGTCTGCATGAAATTGCAAATAGGTCATTTATACTGCCCATGTGTGAGGTTTGCTGTTTAAACCTGTATACATATTTTCTGCATAAACTTCCATACTTGATCATCCTAAAGCATTTTATGATTTGGACTGGTTGTTGATCCATGTTATGGGAATAATTCTTAAAATTTGTTTCTGAATTTTTTAACAAATTTCTCTCGGCAAACAATGTGTGACAATCTTAACAATGTCTATTTTTGAAATTCTCAAACTTGTCATATTCTCTACCTTTTTTATCCACCACATTTATGCATTGTTAAATTTTGTTAGGAGGTATGCATTATAGGTTGCGATTCATCTTGTCATCAATCATTTTAATATTTTTTTCTTCTATTTTTATCAGAATAATGAATTGTCAGTTTGTACAGTTAAACAATAGTTTGTCCAGTCAAAAGTGTCCCCTACAATTTGTATTCACATTTATTTTCTAGTTTGATCACAAATTGAAAATGAGTCTTGTAATGTATTACTATTTTTTGCAGTGACTAACCTGCACATGTAGTTTTTAAGAAATGTAGCAGTAACAATGAGTGAAAGTTTTTATTTTCAACTTGTCCCATCCATTGCAAATTAATGGTAAATGGCATCAGACAGGCTTTGCTTGTGCTTGCCAAGTTGTGTGTGAACAGGGCCGTGGGATTATTGGGGAATATTTTTTTGAGTTTGATCAGGCCTCTGGGGTTTCGAGGGAATGCGGTTTTTGACCATGTTGTTTTTTTCCAGTTTTTTTCTATGCACATGCTGTGGATTTGTCACTACATTAACCATATTTGCATGTGAATCATTATGCCGAGCAACGTTGACAGCGTACAATGAGGAATACCAAAGATTTAATTTGAATAGTGTCACATTGCTGATTATTGTTGCTTTTAGATTCATTGTCCACAAGAAGTAGTTTGTGGGTTTTTTCAACTTTTATTATTTTTCATTGTGTCGTGAAGATCGAAATGAAGACTATATTTCTTCAGAACATTATAAACTTGCATATTCATGAATGCCAGATGAATAAAAATCACCTACATAGTACAAGTGTAGTTTTCCTTCCATCTTGTCTGACTTAATACTTGTATGTCTAGCAATACATTGCTGCACTTTGTGGGATACTATTCGTACCATATGGTGGGCTTTATAATACAGAAAATCCTACCATTTTTCTTATTGCTGATGGAGAGCTTAAATTTATTAGTCTACTCGTTAACATGACCTAATCTGCAGAAACCTTCGACTTGTTCCTGATTTATGAGTTGTGCTGCACCTGTAAGAAATGGGATTCATTTTCAACGGAGTGGATTTGTAGATCATCTGTGGTTAGGAAACAGAATAGAACTCTTTTTGTGATTCGAAAATTATTTCAAGTTGTACACAAAGGAAACACTATACTTTGCTAGGACTAGTATAGGTGGTTACTTTTTTAGATTTAAAAAGAAAGAAGATTATAGCAGTTTTGAACTTCTACATTATACGTTACCTATTATTATAGAATAGTGGAACTCTCAATTTTAATACTTTTTATGAACAATTATAAATTGCAGCCATCTATGGAAAATTATTTTATCAAGATTTGTTCTGTTACTTTCGGCAAGTTCTCCAATTTGAAACCACAAATTAAATAATATTTTTTCTTATCTTGTTGAGGATATGGGGTTGGGAGCCAATGTCCAAATGGAAACTAACGCAAATCAAGAATAGGATCAAAGGTTAATTAAGTACAAGTTGTAGAAGTTTAACCATGACTCATCAGATTTATTATTAGGTTTGAATAAGCAGGACTATTTTGGTTTTATTGCCATCACTCTCAGTTAAAACAAAGTGCCTTCGTGGAATATTTTTAATCTTAAAAAACACACTTAAAGGTAGTTAAAGATTCTGAAAATTGTGTTGATAGGTACTTTCTCATCACATTGTGTAATTTCTTCTTTGGCATGCTTGAAAAAAGGTCCCAAATTGCACATAGAGGATACATCTGTTAATGAAGATTTAATATCCATATTAAATGTGCAGTAGGGATCTCCATGTTCCATCCATGTTGAGTTAACGTGGACCCATGGCCCAGTTCACAAAAGGTGATCGCGGCACACGACTGTTGCCGATAGCTAGATTCCTGCTGCTGTAGATACAACTTGGACAAAGCCAGTATAACTGATCTGATCTTCCAGTATCATTTTATGAATAAAACATTAAAATTATACACTGAGTTTGTATTGTGTGTATTTAAATACAAATCGTTTGTCGCCCTTCAAGCGAGATGTTAAAGTAACTCCATGATTTCCAGTGCTACTGGAAAATTTGAACTGACGCTTTGCAGTTGTATATCTTTGAAGGAAGAAAAAAATGCAACTTTATTTTGATGACAGTGGTCAAAATTAACAAGATATCGGGTGGTAATGGGTAAATTACTAAAACAAGTCCTTTTTAGGCCCTATGTAAACATTTGAAACCAGGTTTAAAAAAAATGAATTTAATTTTTTTGGCAGGATGCAGATTTTTTTATGTGTGTATAATTCATTGGAAAGACTCGTACAATTGAAACAATCCATAAATGTTGAAACAAATTTATTTTACATAGAGCTTTTGAAAAAACCTAATTGCCTCATTAAAAATTATTTTAAATGTTTGATAGAAAATGTTTAGTGATTATCATCGGACTAGTAATTAAACTACCATATCCGATAGCTGATATATCCGAAATACTGATATTGGTACAATTGTGTATTATAGTATACGTCAGTAGGACTAATGAATTTTTAAAATCACATACGTGGTTTTAAACATTCTAGAGGCCCAGATATGACCTCTACAAATCTAGCTACTAAAACACTTATCCAGATATCCATAGTCAAAAGTACGAAAACATTTTAATAATTTATATATATGTATACCAGGTGTGGTCAACAAGAAAACATTGATGGGTCACACATTTACAAAATTGTATAAACAAATAATTTTCATTTATGTAAAGATAAATATTGTCTTCATATTTGTTTTTCAAAGCTTTGATATTTTCAAGCAGGTATTGTAACAAACTTAATGTTTAAAAATAAGCAAAAATGTTTTCAACTCTATAGACTGACGGGCATGCTGATCGCCATAAGAAACTATACATACACACATTATTTAAATATTGTTGCTAATGAAAAACAACCGATTTAGAAACCAACATCTAAACAAAACGTTTTGAGTACATTAATTTAATAATCATCAGATACAGAAACGTTTTGTCATTGTGACATAGTCAAGGTTAAACCCGCTACATTTTTCCTGTAGCAGCATAGACAGGATAGTACATACCACTGCTTTTGATATACTAGTGGTGTGACACGGAAATGGGATCCGTGATGGGCGTGTTTGAACCTCTGTGGATATAAGCACGTTAAAAACAGTACTCGTACCCGTACAGTTGTGTTCCAAGCCATCGGACTAATAAGCTGGTAGGTAGGCCTATAGGCCTAGGTTTAGTCTCCCGGTACCGGCTCCAATCCAGAGCGAGTTCCTAAGGTAGGTGTAAGGCCACTACACCCTCTTCTCTCTCACTAACACTCTCACTAACCTCTACTAACAACTAATCCTGTCGACGTCCAGTTAAAAGTGCTGTCGTACCCAGACCCTCCTATGTCACAACGCCGAGAGCCACGGCGCGTACTTTGTGCATGCGCGCCGTCGCATGGAAACCCCACGGAGTTCAATAGAGATGGAGATGTTTTTTGCGCTCCGAGCAGACAATACTGCGCGCACCTTGGCGTTCTGAATTTTTCATGGACGCCGTACGGACGCAGCTCTGGTGTGACAGGGCTTTAACCATTAATTAAAATGTGTTGAGTGCGTCGTCAAACAAACAAACAAAATAAATCATTTAATAATGAACAATATTCCAGACAATATCCCTTTAAATGACATAAAATGACATGTTATGCTCACTTTTTATAGGCGGCGGATGTGGGACCTTGCACCCCCCTCCCCCCCCTAATTTGAAAAACAGTTATAAAATTACTAATTCTGATAATTACATGCCAGGAAATAGCAGTCCCCCCCACCCCCAACATTCAAGATGTTCCGCCGATTACGCTATTGATAATGGTAACCGACATTTATTAAAGTATCATAAAAACATATTGGTTTGAATACCACGCAAAGCCGTAATAGTGCACGGGTCAACTATGCCCAGGCCTAGGGCGCTAAAATTTAAGGGGCGACAAAATTTGTTTATAAAAAAGTAGTGCTCCACCCCCCATCCCCCACCCCCGCCTGAGGATTTTGATCAGGGTACGACCCTGAATAAATTGCACTAAAGAACATCTGCATTAATTATAACAAGGGGGCGGGATCTAGCTCAGTCGGTTGAGCGCTCGCAGGATCGAACCTCCTCGGTGAACCCATCGATTGGGCTTTTTTCCGTTCCAACCAGTGCCCCACGACTGGTA
>JAUUEI010580893.1:0-10841 GCA_032274625.1 Depressigyra globulus
CTCCGAAGTGGTCAAACTAAGCCCACAGCGAAAGCTGATGGGAAATGACAGGTGTGTGGCACGAATGTCCACAAGAGCGAAACACCTGTCGCGGTGGGAGAGACAAGCACTGGGATGTGGAGGTGGACAGCGAAAGATGGGTGTGTGACACAGATCTCCACAAGAGACAAGCACCTGTCGTGGTGGGAGAGACAAGGACTGGGATGTAGAGGTGGACAGCAAACGAAGTTGAAAGATAGGAGCTGTTGGAACAGGAGAAAAAGATTGAAATAAAAAGGGAGAGAAAAAAGAAAGGGAGAGGGCAGTGGGATTAAAAATAATAATAATAATAATAATTATGATCATGTGTCAGTTATACAAAATTAAATTTACTGAATGTGCCAAGTTGTTGTATGGTGAAAATTAATGTTCTAAAATTAAAACTTGCTATTAAAGGCACAATGTCACGGATTTAGCGAACCTTATTTCTGTAAAATTAAATTGTAAATGAAAATTATGTTTATTTGAGATACCAAACCTCGCTATTTTATTATCTAAGATGTTTTAATTGTACCACGATGAATGAAATTCCATATCAACCCCCAACAGAACCCAAACTAGAAGCCATCATCTCGAATGTCGGAAGGCCTAAACACCGGATTTAATCTTGCTTCATATTTGTGTTCAGCTTTTACGTTCTCCCATAGAAATTGCCGTAGCAAATTATCTCCTATATTTTCTGACGATTAAGACATTTGTTTATGTTAATACAGACGTAATAATAAAACTGTGACAGTATGCTTTTATTAGATTTAGTTCTGCAACACAGTCTACTGATGAACTCTAAACCTACTCAGACTGAGTTGCTGGTATAATAATAATGAAAAAAATGCAAATCAAACTGAGTCACCATGAAATGAGGAATGTCCCAACTTTATGTGCATTTCATTCTATAAGTCATAGCCAAGATCGGTGGTGGATTAACGTTTATTTAACGACGCCTCTAGAGCACATTGATTTTTATTATCATCGGCTATTGGACGTCAAACATATGGTAATTCTGACATATGTCTTTAGAGGAAACTCGCTGCCACCACATAGGCTACTCTTTCTGATAAGCAGCAAGATATCTTTTATATACACTTTCCCATATACAGGATAGTACATACCACAGCATTTGGTATACCAGTCATAGGGCACTGGTTGGAACGGGAAAAAAACTCAGGCGATTCTCAGAGGTCTACTTTTCTCCAAGTATTGTTTTGCATGTAAAATACTGTAGTTAGTGCTTAATTAAATTTTAGGTGTATTTTATGAAGACATTTTCTATTTTTGTAAAAACCAAATTTACTTCTTTTATTTTATAGGATTTTGAACGAGAAGTTGAAGTCTACAGAAAACGTGTTCATATTCTCCCGACCATAAACGAAGAATCGGAGATGGGTATCCTTGACGACGAGATAGAATCCATCGAGGCTAAATACAAAGACATTTCTCAGGAGTGTGCGAAACACATGGACCGTCTTGCCACCCTCATGAAAAACAAGAAAGCATTTGGCGACCTGAATGACAGACTAAATTCTTCATACCCCACTCTGGAGGAACAGCTGGCAAAGATCGCCACCGAAAATATGGGCCGCAACCCTGAGAAAGACTCCCGAGATCTAAACACCCTGAAATCCATCAAAGCCGATCTGATTGGTCAAGAGAGGAAGCTGAAGGACCTATCAGCAGCCGGGGAAAGATTAACTGCGGGACTACAGGAAGCCGGGCTCCATTATGAGGCAGACGAGGTGAAAAGTCAAATAGAAGACCACCGAGATAAGCACAGTGCGTTGCTGGATGCCGTGAGAGAAAAAGAAGAAAAAATGGAGGCTGCGGTTGCCCAGCAACAGAACGTGATGAACCGATTGGACGGTGTTGTGGCGATGATCGACGAAGCGGAAAACAGCCTTGCTCATCCCGAGCTGATCAGTCTGAATAAAGACCGGCTCGCGCAGCAGCTTCAGCAACAGCGAATCTTGAATTCCGACATCGCCAGCAACCGGTCACTCCTGGATCGAATCTCGCAAGAGGCCGACGGAGATGAAACACTTTCGGAACTTCAGGACCGAATCGAAGAGGTCGAGAAAAAATCCGAAGCCAGGACGGCCGAACTGGAAGACGTCTCGTCGCGCATCAGCGATTTCGAGGACAAGGTCTCCGATCTGGACGGCTGGCTGACGGAGTCCATTCAGGCGTTGAAAGTGAAACCGAAGAGCATGAACCAGAAAGCGATGAAGGCGAAGGTAGACGCACTGTACGAGGCGAAGCGCGACCGAGAGGAATACATGGAGGGGCTGAGAGAGGCGTTGAAGAATCTGATGGAGGACGATCGCGTCGGTGATCGGTACGCGGTCAAGGAATGTCTCGCCGACACCGAGACCAAGTGGAATGATCTGACCGAGTTTCTAGTTCAACAGGTGTCACTCGAGGTGAGTTAATTACAGGTGTCACTCGAGGTGAGTTAATTACAGGTGTCACTGGAGACGAGTTTATTACAGGTGTCACTCGAGGTGAGTTTATTATTGTAATAGAGTCTATTGGAAGACAATCGCTGACACCAAGACCAAGTGCTGTGATCTGACACAGTTTCTAGTTCAACAGGTGTCACTGGAGGTGAGTTAATTACAGGTGTCACTGGAGGTGACTTAATTACAGGTGTCACTGGAGGTGACTTAATTACAGGTGTCACTGGAGGTGACTTAATTACAGGTGTTACAATTACAGGTGTCACACGAGGTGAGTTAATTACAGGTGTCACTCAATGTGAGTTAATTACAGGTGTCACAATTACAGGTGTCACTGGAGGTGAGTTAATAACAGGTGTCACTGGAGGTGAGTTCATTACAGGTGTCACTGGAGGTGACTTAATTACAGGTGTTACAATTACAGGTGTCACACGAGGTGAGTTAATTACAGGTGTCACTCAATGTGAGTTAATTACAGGTGTCACTCGATGTGAGTATATTATAGGACAATCCACCTTAATTTTGTTTTAAAAATAATAATAATAATATAAAATAATGAAATGAAATGAAATTATTAAATTAAATTACATTATTAAATTAAATTAAATTAAATTATTACATTATTAAATTAAATTATTTAATTAAATTAAACAAATTAAACTAAACAAATTAAATTATTTAATTAAATTAAACAAATTAAATTATTAAATTATTAAATTAAATTATTAAATTAAAGTAAAGTAAATTAAATTATTAAATCAAATAAAATTAAAATAAACTAACTAAATAAATAAATAAACATGTCAACCGTCCTTCAGAGTTGTTGATTGGTTACAAGTGGACATTGTTAAAAAAAAACAATAATCTTGGCTCCCATGTTCCCACCTGAACAAGTGAGAGAGTTGTGTCAACAGTCCTGGGAACACATTGTGTTGACATTTATTCCTCTGCTGGTTTTCCTCTCTGCACAATGTCCGAATGTATTGTCGAGCGAAAATTGTTAGCTTTGTCTCTCCAACTCTCTCCACACAGGCCTATTATTTGTCAATACCGAACCCAGCTTGTGAAATTGTTACATTAAAGAGAGCCCATTGTTGCTCAGGTATATACGGCCGTATTGATTGAGGTGTGATATCTTTTCATATGGAAATACCTCTGATCAATATCGCACATGCTGGTTGTAGTTTAATCCGCAGATAAAAGAATGTGGCAGTGGAGAACGGGAAAAGCATCCCCTGTTTGTTGACTTTACACAATCGAAATTCTACACTTGTTAGTCTGTTAATTTGTGTCAAGATTCGCTTTTATATGTGGTTATGATACTGCAGGATTTGTAGATTTGTGTTGGTTTTTGTGATTGGAATTAACAGAATTAACTTTTATTTGTTATTCTGTTAATTTGTGTCAGGAATATGTTCAATGTGTGATTATTATATCACAGGATTTGTAGATTTTTGTTTGTTTTTGTGATTGGAATTAACAAAATCAACTTTTATTTGTTATTATGTTAATTTGTGTCGACATTCGGTTCATTGTGCTATCATGAATTTCGCAGGATTTGTAGCTTTTTGTGGTTGGAATTAAAATCAACTTTTATTTGTTATTCTGCTAATTTGTGTCAACATTCGGTTCAATGTGTGATTATTATATTGCAGGATTTGTAGATTTGTGTTGGTTTTTGTGATTGGAATTAACAAAATCAACTTTTATTTGTTAAACATACAAAACAATTTATGTCAGGATTTGGTTTTATTGGTGGTTTTGAATTTCAAGGATTTGTAGATTTGTAAATTTAGGAATTTACAAAATCAACTTTCCAAAACCTGTGGTATCTGGACTTTGGTCTGTGTTATGACTGTCCAAGATTTGTAGTCATTTGTCTGTTGTTTATTTTTGCATTGAATGTTTAAAACTTAAGATTTACAAATGACCCAATTTTATTAATAATATGTACCAATAATTATATCTTTTATTTATATAACATTTTCTGTGTAAAATATATTAAAATTAAAATATATTAAAATTGTCTTAAAAGCTATCTCTAAAATTTTCCCATGGGGAATAACAAGAACAAACTGTAATAAAACTAAAAAATATTTAAAAAAAATTATACCCAGACTAACAATAGATAAGCAGTTTAAAACCAATACCAAGGGAACTTTTTCTGGTAAATTATAAAATAAACACTTATTTTAGGTTTCCAATAAACAATTTTGACAATTTTATTAGTAAAAATAATTGATTAGTCTTTTTTTGTAATATGCTTTTATGTTTATATATCAATATTTTATAAATTAAATTTAATAAAATTAAAATAATAATAGTTGGATTTAAATAATTACTTAAACAAATTCACTTAAATATTTTTTGCAATTGTCTGATAAACTCTATTTGAATGTTTAGTTTACATGAATTTAATATAAATTACTGTTACATTTTCTGTTAGGAATTATATTCGCTCAGGAAAAATATAAACAGACAAAATACTTAATTGTTCCACTACTGTTTGACAAAGTCATTTGTTTAAAAAAGAAGTGTTGTGTCTTCAAGTTTACATTGTCTTCGGAAAATAAATATAATTTGCAAACTTTGTTACGTGACTTGCTCTGTCAAAGAATAACATAGAAAATGGGAGGAAAACACAACACAGAAAACTGAAGGAAAAACAAATATACTTGAATTAGGGTTTTTTTCCCCTTCAAATATACAGCTGTACCTTAAACTTTTACAACCATTTATTGTGCAGACTGTTCACAAAAAGATTTTGTCGATCGGAAAAAAACAAAATTCAATTTTAATTATTTATTTTAAATTTTAAGTGCATAATATTTATATTTAGGTACATTTAATTACAGGAATTAGACCAGTGTATAAATAAATGATACTATTATACACCAGTCAATAAATATAAAATATACAGTATACCAGACCATGAATAAATTATACACTGTTTACCAGTTTAAGAATAAATTACTAGTCGATGAATGTATAGATTAAGGTACCCTGGCAGTCTACAAATAAATTAGACCACAGGATTAGAATAAATTATAATTTATCAATGAACATATTATGTGATTCTGCTCAGTCTTTGAATTAAAAATATTAAATAATACACTAGTTTATAAATAATTTGTGCTACAGTACATATGTCTAAGAATACATTACATCAGAAAATGTCTGTCTGTGAATAAATTATACATTAGTAAACAGTCTATGAATAAATTACACAATAGTAAATCAGTCTATTAATACAGTGTACAATAGTAAACCCGACTATGAATAAATTATACAATTGTAAGTCAGTATTTTAATAAATTATACCACAGTAAATCATTTATAAATAGATATTAAACCAGTCTGAATAAATGATACAAAATAAGCTAGTCTTTTAATACATTGTGCAATAGTAAACCAGTCTATGAATACATTGTACAAGAGTAAACCAGTCTATGAATAAATTATACAATAATAAACCTGCCTAAGAATATATTAAATACTAGTAAACCTATGGATAAATTACGCTATGAATTAACTATTGTAGAGTAAACCAGTCTATCAATAAATTATACAATATTAAAGCAGTGTGAATAAATTAGGCTTTGAACAAACTATTGTACTACAAACCAGTTTATGAATGGAGGTATACAATAGTAAATAGGTGTGTATGACAGTGGAAATTATATTATATTTAGGGCTGTTAAGAAGATCTATAGACTGGATGGATATGAACTATTTTATAGAACACCGACAGATGACAGATCAGTATTTGTGACTTCTCTTTAAGAATTATAGTATATTTACCTGTCGTAATGAGCTTGTTTGAGGCTCAGTTGGTGAGTGCGTTTTGAGAAGATCTATGGATGGATATGAACTATTCTATGGAACACCAAGAGATGACAGATCAGTATTTATGACTTCTCTTTAAGAAAATAGTATATTTACCTGTCGTAATGAGCTTGTTTGAGGCTCAGTTGGTGAGTGCTTTTTGAGAAGATCTATGGATGGATATGAACTATTCTATGGAACACCAAGAGATGACAGATCAGTATTTGTGACTTCTCTTTAAGAATATAGTATATTTACCTGTCGTAATGAGCTCGTTTGAAGCTCAGTTGGTGAGTGCGTTTTGTCATCGCCGATCAAACATCGGATTCGCTAATCATTCCGGAAACTGGATCTTACAGTCGGTGCATCGTAAACCAAATCAGGTTTGTAACGTTTAGGTTTTCAGTTGTTAAAAGATCGGGAGGTCAGTCGGTAGAGTTTTCTCTTGAAGTGCGAGGTTCATAGGATCGAACCTCCTCAGATTTCATCTAACATTTAACTTTCAGCTCAATAAATTCAGATCGCTTGAGGTGACATGGTCGCAGGATCGAACCTCCTCGGTGAACCCATCGATTGGGATTTTTTCTGTTCCAACCAGTGCCCCATAACTGGTATACCAAAGGCTGTGGTATGTATGGTCCTGTCTATGGGGAAAATGCATATAAAAGATCCCTTGCTGCTTATCGGAAAGAGTAGCCTATGTGGCATCAGCAGGGTTGCTCTAAAAGACATATGTCAGAATTACCATATGTTTGACGTCCAATAGCCGATGATTATTAAATCAATGTGCTCTTGAAGCATCGTTTAATAAAACAAACTTTAACTTGTTACCGTAGCTCAGTCATAAGATCAAACCTCCTCAGTAGTGCTTTTTTCCCATTCCAACCATCTCCCAAAGACTGTTATACCAAAGTTTTTGGTAGACCTACCTCTCTGGTTAGTGATTTTCAATGTTGGGCAAGTAATTAACTTCTTCCAACTTGCCCGACAGCTATTGAAAAAACAGAATTTCTCTAAATTTAGTGCTAAATGGATATAGATATCAGTAGGGCTAGTGGAGTTTTATTTATGGCTAGTGAATTTTGAAAATCACTGATCCCATGGTTAGTGAAATTGTTTTAAATTCTATAATCCCTGCACTCAACTGACTTAAATCTGCCCCCAAAGCAAAAAAAAATGTTTCGCTTATTGCAGTTTTTGATTTTCATTGATTGTTTTTTAGTTGCGACATATTTGCGAATATGATAATATTTTTTTGGTTAATAATTTTAAAATAATTCATAGTGTTTTATGATTTTTCTTTCAGGCACTGTCTGAGATAGACGGCATGTTGAAATATCTCGACAAAGCTGAAAATGAGATTAACACTGCTGAACCGATTAGCGTCGATCCGGAAACTCTGACAGTCCAACTTAAAGACCACAGTGTAAGTTTTACAATTTTACTGCAAGGGCAAATCCAGGTGGAGGTATGAGGTGTGGGAGTTAGGTTGATTTTTTTATCAAAATACTCTCTAGCTTGAGTCACCTCTAGCCCTTCCCTGTTATATAACTTGGTTCAGGGCTAGAGAACACTTAGTGTAATAAATTGGAAATTTCAAAAACCGAATGATTGTCGGCAACTATGTCTAAAATAGTTGGAAATACGCATTTCTCCCTATATCTACGACCACGGATATTTAGCATGATTATTCCCAAGTCGAATTGTGTCATTAAACTTAGTCGATATTCACTAATATCACAGATACATGATGAAACCCGACACCCTTATGAGAAACTATCTTCGCCATTATTTTCGTATACGGGCGTCGGGTTTCTTCTCGTAGCTTTGGTATTAGTTGACATCGGGTAAGTTTAATGACACAGTTCGACTCGAGAATAATCAGGCTAAATTGCCTTATCTTCAGATATAGGGGAAATGTGTATTTTGGCCTTAATAGCCAACAACCATTTGATTGTTTGGGATTGACAATCCACAACACTAAGTGCTCTCTAGCGCTGCACCAAGTTGTATAATGGGGAAGGGCTAGAGGTGACTCTAGCTAAATACTGTCCAACAAAATAAACGTTTTACAATATGCGATAAGTGTAATATCTGACTATCCAACTTAAAGACCATAGTTAAAGTTTTACAATTTACTGCAAGGGCAAATCCAGGTGGGGGTACGAGGGGTTGGAGTTAGGTTGATTTTTGATCTAAATAGTACAACAAAATAAAAATTACAGTCTAACGTAAAGATCACTTCTTAGATTTACAATTTACTTTAAAGATATGGAGAAAGGTTTGTTATTTTTTAAATACACTCTAGCAAAATATAAATATAATGTAAGAAAACTAAATTAGCTGCCAATTTTTTAAAGAATTACAATTCCCCATATTTTTGAAGCTATTGCAGCAATAAAAAGGCTGTGACGTCACTGTGACAAACAACATAGCCTGTGACGTTGTTACGACAAATCGTAGTTACGATAGCTTCGAAAATACGGGTCAGGACAGCAACAAATCGCTATTCCGATTATGAAAAAGAGAGGGGAATTGTAATTCTTAAACAAAATGGCAGCTAATTTTGTTTTCTTACAGGTGACATTATATTTATATTTTGCTAGTGTATTTAAAAAATAACATAAACCTTTCTACATATCTTTAAAGTAAATTTAAATCTTAGAAGTGATCTTTACGTTCTTGATCTTTGAGCAGTCCGATTTTGTTTACAGCATTGATAAAATTTGCTGCATTTCACCCCCAGCAGTCGGGGATTTATAAAACACCATAAATTTTAGTATTTTGGGGGGTTGGGGATTTATCATCTCTTATGATCTGTAATACCTTTTTATTATTTTATATCTAGTCATTTAACGAGGATCTGATGCAGAAGCGAAATGCCGTCAAGGACATCATCAACAAGTGTAACAAGATGTTGAGAGAGACGACCAATGACCAGACAGATGAGATTAAGAGTAGGCTGGATAGTATCCGAGCCCAGGCCGACATTGTCTGTCAGCTCAGTGCCGAACGCCTACAGCAGCTAGAAGCTGCGCTCCCATTGGCCTCCCACTACAGTGAGAACCAATCAGAAGTTCAGGCGTGGCTAGACGAGATGGAGGCGGAGCTAAAGGCTCAGGGCAAGCCAGGAGAAAGTTTGGAACAAGTCAGAAAACAGCATGATAATTTAAAGGTAATAATAAAAAAAAATATGTATTAAAATTATAAAAAGGGATGTTATTTCGTCATGAGTGGATATCTTGTCTGTTTGTCGCTATCCCCATCTCTCTCTCTCTCTCTCTCTGTCTGTCTCTGTATCTCTCTCTCTCTCTCTCTCTCTCTCTCTCTCTGTCTGTCTCTCTGTCTCTGTCTCTCTCTGTCTCTCTGTCTCTCTTGGAAACTCAGCTGATCTGATCTATCCTATTTCTTTCTATTTCCCTATCTTTGTCTCTTTCTATCTTTATTTCTCTCTCTCTGTCTCTCTATCTCTATATCACTATTCTCTCTATCTCTTTCAAGGTTATCAAGTAATGAACAAACCACATTGCTTGGACCTGGACCAATGAGTTGCCATTAAACCACAATGAATACAACTAAAATCTAATTATGCCCTCGGGAGAAAAAGAAAAAAATTAGTTTATGCTAAATCAATTTTTAATATTCAACACCTACAGGTCAGGTCAGGTCAATTTGTTTAACATCCACATTCAGAGCTTAGCTGTTATAGCAGACGCCTCACCAACCAGGCTTCGAAATAAGTCGAGAACGGTCGTTCAGGTTACCGAGAGGTTACCACATGACAGAAAAGTCAAGAACTGATTTTTGTTCTCCATAAAATTTGTCAGCTAACGATAGTTTCGTTTCCGAACGAACTTACATCAAGTGATTTCGGACTTCCGTGTTTCGGTTTCTGGTACTAAATTGCACCCAACTTACTGCGCACCACTGGGAATATTAAACTTGATTAATTTATGGTAACCTTTAGGTTACCATGTCTGTTTTTGTGGTAACCTGTAAATAGGTTACCAGCCGTGGTGCTTATTTCGATGCCTGCACACCTACGATTCAGTCCTCCCTTTCAACATTTTGCCATTTTGTTTTTCTCGTCCAGGGAACGCAGCTGATCATTGAAGATCACAAGCCATTCATTGACGACCTCAACTCGACGGGCCTGGAGCTGATGGATCTGTGCGGAGAGGGAGACGCCTCGGATATCCAGAGCAAGCTCCTCGGGACGAACGGACGGTACGAGACGCTCAAGAGTCAGGCGAGACAGAAAGCTCGCGAGCTGACCGACTGCAAGAAGAAACTAACTCAGGAGGTGAGCAACGTGAAACTTTAATACTCATTAACCTTCAGACTACTGGGAGGCAGGGATCTAGCTCAGTCGGTTGAGCGCTCGGCTGAGTTGCCGCGGTCGCAGGATCGAACCTCCTTGGTGAACCCACTAATTGGGCTTTTTTCCCTACCAACCAGTGCCCCACGACTGGTATACCAAAGGCCGTGGTATGTATTGTCCTGCCTATGGGAAAATGCATATAAAAG
>JAUUEI010581115.1:0-10837 GCA_032274625.1 Depressigyra globulus
TAAAGAGCTGTGAAAATATAAATATCACAGATTTCAAATATTAAAATTGATTATAAAAGGAAGTTTCTTTCAGAAATGTTAAAATTAAATGTGGTGGCAGTGAGTTTCTCCTCTCAGAATCTTAGTGTCCTTAACCAAATAAGAGACACAGATAAAACCATAAATAAAATCATAAGTGGCAGAACATTTTGGATATTGGGAGGGACAAGCTGCTATTTCCTGACATTTAACATAGAGAATTAGTATATTTATAGCCTCCTAATGAATAACAATAGGAATAATCTTTGAATAAAGGTCACCAAATCTTCATTACAAATGAATAACCATTCATAGCAAAGAACGTCTATATTATACATAATTACATGTAAGATGTGTCAGATTGTATGACTTGTTTATGTTAAACTATGTGAATAATACTTAATTTAATTGATAAAAGTTCTAGTGTTACAACTGACAAGATTCTATGAGCACCAACCATCATTTAGAGAATTAGAAACTTGAAGATTTCAGTTGCGATCCCCTAATACAACAACCTTCTCTTAATCTATACTGACTGTTTATAGTGGAGGGATAACTCAATTTGTGAAACATTTAAGATAGAACCTTGTAATTTTGAAATCACAAAATATTAGTACACTGTTGTCGTAATATAAATACCAAGGACAGTAAAACCCTGCCAAAAAACCACCCCACTTCAAAGTCCACCCCACTAAATAGACCATGTTTTTAAAGACCAAAATAGTTCCTATTTGTTTTATAGTAACTCAGTAATACGACCACACCCACTATTAAGACCAATTTGATTAAATACTAATTTTATATTTTGTAAATTTTAAATAGTCCTAAGATGTCTAATTCATTTCTATTCCCATACAGATTCAGAATGGCAAAGTAAAGTTTGTTCTCACTCCGCCCAGCGCCGTGAACGACCCTCTCGATGCTGTTAGTGATGACGTAACCGATGGATCATGGCACAATGTCACCGTGACGATCACGGGAAGCACGTTCGTCATCAACCTGGATGGCAAAGACTCGGTGTCGAAGGACTTCGGACAACGATACAGCTTCACGTCACTGCAGGTTGAAGAGATGGCGTTAAGTGGAGCCAGGGTGGTGCCTTCAGGAAACACCATAGCAGGTACCGATCTAAAGACAAGACTGCAATATCTAATATTATACTAATGTTAAAATTAGAAATACTTGAATTTGATTAACAAAAACATCGTCCAACTTTGGGGAGGGGGTGGGGTTTCAGCCATTATTTCTTTCTTAATTTAATTGGGGGTTTTCTTTCAGTAAATAAAATAATAGGCCTATTTTAAAAACTGAACAGTGTGAAAAGTTTTTCAAAAAGTGTTCCAAATTACAGCAGATGAAAATTATTTTTAAAGATGGTCTCATTGTTAACCCAGTGATTTAAATCTCGATTGCCCCGGTGTGTTTTAGTTTTCAACTGCTATGCAAGTTGTTTCAGACCCTCATCTTGTGTCAAGTTATTAATAATTTGATTATGATCAGTATCTAGAATCATCCTGGGTAATGTGGTCCTCCTGTAGTGATTCTTGGAAATGGTCACAACTGTGCCAAAATGTTGCCATGACTGCCTTGCATGGAACTTCAATTTTGATGACGATAATTATTTTGTTGTTCAGATTTAAATGTTTTATAAACATAGGATGATTACAAAATACAAAAACTTTGACATTGTCTCTTCATTAATTGATAGTAGACGAAAATTCATATCTGATTCCCTTTTACAGTCACTAAAGTTGTTAATAGTACTGTATCACATTGATACAGTACAATTAGGGACAGGATCTAGCTTAATCGGTTGAGCGCTCACCTGAAATGATTAGGTATATATCTAAGGCTATGGTATGTATTGTCCTGACTACGGGAAAGTGCATATAAAAGATACCTTGCTACTCATGAAAAAATGTAGCAGGTTTACTCGGACTACATATCAAAATAACTATACATTTGACATTCAATAACTGATTTATTATCAATGTTGTTTAGAGGTGTCATTAAACAAAACAAACTTTACTTTTTAACACCTATTTCTGTTTCTTCTTGCAGGTTTCAGTGGGTGTATCTCTGAGTTCCTACTGGACGGTGACAAACTTCCGTTGAGCGGTCTCACCGACCGATACGAGATAACGATGAGCGAAGGTGTACAGCGAGGCTGTAAAGCTCTGTGCTCTAGCAAGCCATGTTCCGAGGGGCAGACCTGCTCTGTCAGCGGGGAGAGGTTCCTGTGTGTCGGTGGGGACGGTGGGGGACTGGAAATCGGAATCATCATTGTCATCGTGTTCTTTGCCATCCTCATTATCGCCATCATCGTGGTGTTCATCGTGTTACGCAAACGCCGCGATCTGTGTCACAAAATCTGCATGAAGAAGGAGGTGAAAGCAAACGGGAATCTCGGCAGCAGAAGTCTTAGTGGTTCTCAAGACGCCCACGATTCTGGTTACGGAGAGAACGGGAATGTGGAGGACATGTTTATTCAGAACCACATCACTGACGGGCTCATGTTACAGAAGTCGGCTCTTTCCGTAAGACCCGATCTGATTGGCTCAAACGTGATTGGTAGATCTCTGCCACAACCGCTGCAGTTTGATGATGGAACGGTGATAATAGAAACAGGAGAACACGGTCGAATGAGACCGCTAGATGACAACATGCCAGAACATTACGACCTGGAAAACGCCAGCAGTATTGCTCCGTCGGATATAGATGTGGCAATGCATTACAAACACTACCGTGCTGGCAAGGAACCCAGGTACAAAACCAATCAACATTTATCTCATTATCACAAATCACATCTAGGTAATTCTCTTGCTGAGAATCCATTAACTGTGGCTCACGGCCGAGCAGGATCTGGACTTTCCCGAGAGAGTCCAGGTGCGTATAAAATGAATGGATATCCCAAAATGAGTCCTGGGTCTTACGATGGGTCTGCGGTGTCCATGCCAGCCCACCAGAGTCCGCCCATGGCGGGGCATATCAAAAGACCTAGTTCCGCCCAGCCTGCGGTGCGACATAGTCCAATGCCACACAATCACATTAGTCCATTGTCTCACCTAAATATGAGAAACACACCATTACAGAATATTCATAGCAACAATTCGCAACATTCTCTAGGCAGCCATCATAGTCATACAAGTTCTAGTTCCTCAGCTACGAGGATTCAAAACGGACATCATCCGAAACCAACGAAACCGTCACGAAAGCCGTACTCGACGAAAGGACTGACGGTGGAGGAGATAAACCGCCTGAACGCTCGACCAGACCGCAAGAGTCCGGTGAGCATGCTGGAAGCAGTGTCTTCGTCCAGCGACGACCGGCTTCATCGACAGAAGATGAAACCTGTAGAGCACAGCCACGTGTTGTTAGAACCTCCAGACTCTAGCTCCGAGGACAGTGGAGCAAACGACTCTTTCACTTGTTCGGAATTCGAGTACGAACCCGATCACAAAACTCGGTCTGATTTCGATCCAGGGATTATGATATTCTCAAAATTAACCGAGGTGGAGAATGAGAATGACGATTCTCCTCAAAAACGACCGCCGCGTTCGGATGGGATGGACTCAAACGGTGATTCATTTACAAGTACAGTCATCTCAGGGGACAGTGCGTTGGATGCAGCGAGAGGCCCAAATGGAGCGTTTAATTTCGACACGCTGTTGAACTGGGGTCCCAACTTCGATAAGTTAGTGGGTGTGTTTCGTGATATAGCTTTACTTCCAGACAATACCACACAGACGTTAGAAGATGGTCCAGCAAATGATTATGAGGAGTATGTGTGATATAAGTGAATTCAAAATAGATTTCTGTTTGTAATTTTGTTTTGTCTAAACATGAAATGTATCTCACTATTTTTTTATCATAATTTCTTTTTCATTATTTTGATTCTGTTTCCAGTAAATTGAAAAAAAAGATTGGGGTTTTTTCATTTTGTATTTTATTTGCAGATTATCTGGCATTTTTGTTTGTTTATATTATCATTATAGATTGCAAATTATTTGTCTCAAAAGGTTGCATAAAATACAGGAAACAAAACCTGTCTACAAAGGTCACACAAAGTTTGAATAAACCTTGCCTTTTATGATCAGACAGGCTTTAAATTTTATATATGTAAGACTGAGGTTTTCTTTGTAGGCAGCAGTTGTCCCCCTTATTGCATGGTTTTTTTTCTATACCAATTCTGCTGTTTAAAATTTATGTAAATCTAAAGATTTCAAAATTGCAATTTTTTTAAAGGAACTTTAAAATAGGTGCTAAAAACTATTTTAAAAATAACCTGTTACAATGCAATTAAAATTTTGTGTAATATAAACTGATCTCGAACTATCACAATGACATAGTCATTTATAATCTTATTGGTGGTAACGGTATACGACTGTTTGGGGCAACATACTCATTTACTATGCTCAAATGATAAATGCTGGATTATTTTTACTATCTCTGTGAGATTACCGAACATCAAACAAGCTGCAAGCGTTAAAAATACCTCATGGAAATGTTTCTTTATTTGTACATTAATAATAATTATATATACCTATAAACTATCCACAACAGTTGGTGTGAACAGTTTTATTATTGTAGACTTTGTTTTTATTTATGTCGAGGTATTACAAAATGCCACCCATGGAAACCTTAACAGAGCACAAATCTTTCTTCACATTTTTACAAAATTACTGGAAAGAAAAATAAAATGTTGTAGGCCTATGATAATCTTAAAAGAAAGTGGTTTAACAATATGGTTAAAAATATAATTGATAAAACATTGTAATTAAGAAATATGATTACATAAAGTTTAATCTTAAGTCTAAAGTTGTTTATTTTCACAGAAAAATAGATTTTTAAAAAAGTATAGTTTAATAAAAGTGGATTCCTGATTGAAAAAAAAGATATGAGATTACTTCATTTTGAAATAATGTTTATTTGACTCTGTTCAGTAAACGAGACCAAATAAAAAAAATAAAAAAACTGTAACATGATATTCTATATTTCACGATAAGAAAGAAATATTTCATCAGCACACAAAACAAAATCAATATATATGGAAAATCAATACATACGGAAAATCGGTTCAGGTTTAATAGTTGTGAGGTAAAATTTGTGCTAAGTTAGGTTTTCTAACTTGTGGTGTTAGACTAAGAGCAGAATATTAATTATAATTGACACCAGCACCCCTTGCTGTATGAGTAGACTACACACATAGTATCCCTGTAGGAATAGACCATATACATAGCACCCCTTGCTGAAGGAATAAACTACAGACATAGCACCCCTTGATGTAGGAGTAGCCTAGACATAGCACCCCTTGAAGTAGGAATGACTACTTATATAGCAGACGCCCCAACAGAGAAGCAACTCTCTAAACAGCGAAGTTATTTTAGATTTTGTACTTGTGTTTTTGTTTATATATTTATTACAATCATTGTTAATTAAAAATAAAAAAAAACTGGATTAGGGTCAAGGTTACCTGTAGTTTTCGACTACTCTGAAATTCTTTATTATCTTTGATAGAACATGTAGACAATAAATCCAGACAGCCTCAGTGTACTGTGACTGACATACAAATGGTGGGAAGATTGAATAAGAAGTCAAATAAAGTGTATATTTATTTTTAAATTGTCTTTTAGCAAGTAAAAACTAAAAGCTTAACTATGGTATAATTTGGTACAGTGCCCGCCTGATGCATGGTCAGTCTAGGATCGATTCTCATCAGCTAGCCACTGGGGTTTTCTCGATATAATCATGCGTCCGATGCCAATATAACCATTGTTTAAAAAATGTGTTGAGTGCGTCGTTAAACAAACCAAAAAAAATTAAAAAACAATTAGAAAACCAACAATATTTCTCATGTCAGAGGTTGTCTTGATTTTTGTTTATTTTTAGTATATATATGTTGGGGGGGAGGTTGAGTAAATATGTTTCTGGTAACAAATTGTTAACATTATTTGTAATTACATTTATTTTATTGCAAATTGTGAAATGATGGTTGGCCTATCAGTCGTATCATAGTAAATATTCAAAATGGTAGTTTTCAGGCTCCAAAAAATGTATGGTAATAAAATATATTAAACAAAAATTTAAGTTGGTAATTAAAACAAAAACAACATGAAAGTGTCTTATTAAAAAATATTATTGTATGATTAAGATGCACATTAATATTTTTACAAGAAGTAGAATACACCTGTTAAAACATGTACCGGTATCTATACAACATGTCAGACATCTTGCCACCTTGTGACAATGTATTTATCTGTTTTTCTATGATTTTATACTATATGTAGTAATCTTTTATGACCATTACTAATTTTGTCACTTTTTTATGTTGAAGGATAATTATGAGGAATATGGAAATTAAAGTTTATATTTAATTTCTGGTATAAGTTTATATATAATTCTGGCAATTTTGTTGTTTACATACTACATACGAAGTCAAGTAGAACTTGAATGTTTGTTACAATTTGTGAACAAACTTTTTTTTAAATATTTGTGAACAAACTTTTTTTTAAATATTTGTGAAAAAACACATTTTTCTGTTTTTAAATTATTTATTTTACATTCCAAAATGATGCATGCATGATGTGTTCATGCCATTTATCATATGATTGTAGTTTCTTACAATACAGTTAAGTTGGGCAATTATAGTTTGTGTTTTTGTTTGTTAATTGTTGTTTTGTGGGGAATATCTTTTTTTGTGATTATACCATCAGACATATGGATTAATACCATATGTATGCTTTAGCCAGATTTTGTCCTATAATTGTCATGTTCAACAATTTTAACATAATCTACATTCTTTTTTTTTCCTTTTTTTTTATTCCATTTCAACAAATACACAAGTGTACTACATTCTATGCAACTGTCTTTATGTACAAGATAATACTCACAGGATAAGACAAACACTGAAATTTTATGAATTACAAGTATATAGTCACCAAATTAAATTTTTGTTTTAAAATAAATAAACTAAGGAATATCTCCTTTCGTTTGAGTGTTATATTTAATTTGTCTACCAATGTTTCAGCACACAACAATTTATTCCCCACATTTCAATGAACATTTGAGGCCAGTAATTAAAAGCTGATGTTTTTAAACTTTAAAGCAGGGACTGAAATGTGTCATTTTCAAAATAGAGAATTACATAAAATGGCAAGAAGATTTTTATTTTTAAGCTATGAGTTCAAATGAATTTGCTAGTGAACTAATTGTAAATAATGCACAATGATAGTGTGTGCCAATTTGTACAGAATGGCCTTTAACACTATGCAAGTTCACCAAAGAACATATCTCATTTTCATTGTAGTTTTGTTATCTTTCTTGTTTTCTGATGTTTTAAGCTTGTATGTACAGTCAAAGTTGGTTATATAAAGCGGGGACGTACCCTGATCAAAATCCTAAGGGGGGCACTACTTTTTTATAAACAAATTTGGGACTACTTGAGGACGTGAATCAAGGACCTGTAGCCATATTTAACATAACATTAGCCTATAAAATATTACCTGAGCGTGTGACATAAAAAATACATGGAATAAAACACTATACAAAAATTAAACACTGACATTTCTATGCTATTTTCTTGAGTAAAAAAAAAAGTGAGATTCTCAGGAGGGTACGGTCCTGTAAAGGTTACGAAAAAGACGTGGACAAATTTATTAAAGAAACTTAAATCAGACCGGGTCTTATAGACCAAAATAACTTTGAATGAAGGTATTCGTTATATTGCTCTACTTAGACAGTTTGGTGTCCTTTATATTGAATTTAACTATTTCATTCTCATTATCATGTGAGCTTCTTCATCATCACTGTTTATTTGTACATTTTAGTTTCTTATCTGCTGTGAGAAGTCAACAGATCTTACAAAGTGAATTCACATTTTGTAAATATTACTAATACTTATTGACAAAGAATTTTGTATATGATGACCTAATGCCAAATAAATATTATTGAAATACATTCATGTCTTTTCTTGTGATATAGGAGAAAAACAACTATTTTGCCGATTTTACTGATTTTGCCAATCTATATTGGTGGTTTTACTTTCAAAATATAGTTTGTGGGAAATATGTTACAAACGTCTTGAATTAGAATTGGCTTTATTCTTTCTGATTTAAGTGGGTGAAAATTAACCAGTAATAGTCTTATTCAACTTACTGTGCTAGCACAACAAAACTGCTATACAACCTGAGTCAATATTATCACACTGCAGAATTGCCTGCCCCTGCCGGATATGCGTAGCACTATCCCTGCACAGGCCTAGTATACCTCATTCTCAATTCTGCAGTCCACTAGGTCACGCGTGTAGTTTTGCGCTCTAGTTTGGAGTTACAAGTTACTTACTTGTTTGGTGGCGTTTTGTTGTGTTCGTTCCACAACATACGGTTCGAGTATGAGTTACGATAATTACGTGTAGCCACTGGTAACGGCCGTGTTGTGTGGAGGAAGGTTCGTAAACGTTGCTCCGTGTTGTCGCGCTCGTGTCGGGGATGACAATTCGCACATTGCGGGTCGGTCCCGCAAGTTGGTCAGCTCGTCGTAAGTAGCTGAAAAGGGGGAAAACACCGTTTGTTTCTCCGTCGGCCAGTGTGTCGTCAGATGGTGTAGACAAGGTTGGAGTGCCGCCCAGGACTCCGAATTGCTTGGATATAGGAAAGCCATATTCTCAGTGATTCCCCTATCCGTACTTGTGCGGCGTCGTCGGTCCCACCGGGGTCGCCTTTGTTTCGTTGGCACCGGCACAAGTTTGGGTACTCGAGTCCCCTCTAGCCCTTCCCTGTTATATAACTGAGTTCAGGGCTAGAGAGCACTTAGTGTAATAGATTGGAAATTGTCAACAACCAAATGGTTGTCGGCTACTATGTCTAAAATAGTTGAAAATACGCATTTCTTCCTATATCTACGGCCATGGATATTTAGCCTGAGTACAAGAAGAAACCCGACGCCCATATGCGAAACTATATTCACCATTATTAACGTGTAGGGGCGTCTGGTTTCTTCTCATAACTTTGGTACTAGTGAACATCGTATAAGTTTAATGACACGTTCGACTCGAAAAATACTCAAGCTAATGTCTGTAGCTTTAGATACAGGCCTAGGGGGAAATGTATTTTAGCCATAGTAGCCAAGAACCATTTGGTTGTTGAAAATGTCCAATCTATTACATTAAGTGCGCTCTAGCCCTGACCCAAGTTATATAACAGGGAATGGCTAGAGGACACTCGAGCTAAAGTTTGGGTTGGACAGGGTGTACCGGCGTCGATGTCGGTCTTTCAACCGTTTCGGACAACCTTGCATTGCACGTCGCTGTGCAACAAGTGTGCCACCTTTATCGGGACTAATTTTCCATTTGATTGCAAGTGCCACAACTGCTTTCATTATGAGGGAAGAAGCGAAACTCGTGTTCATTGCGAACGGTTGAGTTCTGTCCGAACTCGGGACCTGTCTCCAACAGGTGCCCTTCCGCTACTCACCAATCTGGGGGAGGATCCTACTCGTTGGGTCCTCCCATTTGCTTACCTTTACATAGAAGGTCCGGTGTCGTCAGTAGCTACAGACATCCTTTGTACGTTAACCACTACGGCGGCTCCTACCCCTTCTACCTTGTTCGATCGGGGATGGGGTTCGCGTCGTTACCCTTCGGTTGGGGGCGACTGGTGATTTTCGTTGTCACCAACAAAAATGTGGGTTGGACGGTTAACCGGCGTCGATGTCGGTCGTTCACAAGGGAGGAAGGGACAACCATGGGTTGTACTCCGCTGTGCAACGGTCTGCCGCCCTCACCGGGGTTTGGTCAGACTAATTTCCCATTTGTTGCTGTTAGTCCGCCTTGTAACATCACAGCTTTCATAAGGGAAGAAGGGAAACTCATGTTCATCTAAGACCGGTTGAGTTCCGTCCGATGTTAGCACCTGTCCTGGACAGGGTCCTATCGCTACTCACCGCTGGGGGAATCCTATTCGTTTAGGTTCTCCAGTTGCGTAGCCTTTACCCGGAGGCTCCGGTGTCGTTGGTAGTTACGGACATCCCTTGTACGTGGGCCATTACGGCGACCCATATCCCTTCGACCTGGTCGATCGTGCACATGGTTTGCGTCTTTACTCCTTTAGGGGATGGATTGTGGCCGCACCTACAACAGCTGCGCTTTAGTGACAAGAACGGTCGTTTGGCGTCTAGGAAGCTTTGTTTCAGAAGTTCTTGGTATTTCTGCAAACTTTACCCCAAGCGGGGGTCGTTGTTATCGCAGACGGGGCCGTCGATCACGGTGCCCATGCCTCCCCCTATAGTGAGCAGTTTGAAAACTAAGACCGTCGTTCGGTTCCAAGTCATATTAGGGGGAGTAATCCGAGACTGAGACAGGTCATGTGGCATCCGAAACCGGAAGTGTTTCGACTTCACGCGTGGAGACTGTCAGGAAATCCTTGCGAAGCAGAGACTTTTTAAGAAGGATTGCTAGTCTCGTCTCCACAGCAAAACACCCTTCCACGGAGGCAGTTTATCGTTGTTACTGGTGTGCTTGGGTTCGTTGGGCGACTGAACAGTTTCGATCCCTTGTCGCAGACTGTCTATCATTTAGAAGAGTACTTTCGGGCACTGGTCCAAGAAAGGAAACTTAAGGTTCAGATTGTGAAAAGTCATCGTGATTTTTCTTTGAATCTAGGTCTGCATGATTTGCTGAAATCATTAGTGGGGACAGTGGAGAGGCCTTCTATTCTTCCTTAATGGAATGTCTTTCTTGTGTTGCGTGCTGTTAAAGGGACACCTTATGAGCTTTTGCAACTTGCTAGTCTTCGGGCGTTGATTTGGAAGACTTTATTCCTTG
>JAUUEI010581336.1:0-10834 GCA_032274625.1 Depressigyra globulus
GATGGATGGATGGATGGATAGATGAATGGAAGGAGGGAGAGAGAAAGGAATAGCTAGCTGGTTGGGTGGTTGGATGCATGGATCAATAAATATTTTTGTTGGTTGGTGGATGCATGTATGGGTTTTGGGTGGGTCAAATGGATAGATGAATGGATGGATGCATGGTTAAACGAATGGATGCACACATACAGATATATGAAGAAGCTTAACATTATAATCTGAACGACAAAACTGTTATCGCAATCAAAATCGTATGTCTGCACAAGGCAGAGTCAAAAGGGTATTTTGCAACACTGTGACTGTCTCCGTGAACTACCGTCAAGTGCCTCATCCATGGGAGGACCGACACTCCAAGGCGATTATCAGATGTACTAGACCTTTAAAAAAAAAAAAACTATAACAAATTAATTACAATAACATCTTACCCCATTGTCCACTGAACAGAAACAGTCAAAGAGTTTGCAGAGTGAGGCGATTCCATTGAGTTCTGCAATCGGGATGAGTTCCTTGCAGTTGAGTTTCTTAAACTCTAGAAGTTTGAGTACGTATTTCTCAAACAGCCGTTTCAGCTCCTCAACCAGTACCTGGGAAAATGTAAAAGAAATTCTACATCAACATGCTTAACTGAAATATAGGAGACAATATTTCAAAATCTGAGGTAACCGAAAATGGGTTCTTGTGGTTTTTACCTAGGTAACCCATCATTCAGTTAGACAATTGAAATCTATGAAACCAGTGATTACCTAATCGGTTGCCTTTTAAGTTACACTGAACTTACATTTTAAAGATATTTACCTCTTAAATAAAGTTAAACAAAATAGAAAGGCTAACATTTTATAAAAGTTTCTTAATTACTTGTTCAAATGAACAATATCTTCAAAGGACTAAATATCAGAAAGTTGCAATATTTAAATTTTTATTTTAGAAGGTTAAGTATCACCACGTAACCGACTGTCAGTTTACGTGAATTTCATTTTGTATAACTGACAAACGAACAGAACGATCGTTCGCATGAAATATTGTTCCCTGAAATGTTCATTTCAGTTCTTGTGTAAAAACAATATTATGTAGACAGGTATGTCTGACACATCTATTTCTGTTGTCATTCAAAAGAAATACTATGTATACTGACATCTTATAAATACATTCAAGGTATATGTACAAATAATATTATATGGAAAGTAATCTGAAATTACATTTCTGTGGACAAACATGAAATTTCGTTTCTGTGGAGAGATATATGAAAACTACTATTATGACAGTATGATGATGGTTATGTCATGACCACCTCGTGGAAAACCTCAAATCATTAAACAAAAATTAACATTCTAATTTGTAGCATTACACCTTTAATAATTCATGTTGTTCGGACAAAAAATTAATACTGTAATCTGTACCATTATGTCTTTAATAAATTGACATCATCCATTTTCTTTTCTGACAAAAAATTAACATAGAAATTTGTGGCATGAAGTCTAATAATTCACCTTGTCATTTTTCCTTTCCAGCCATGAATTGACATAAGGCTGCCAGCCGAGATCCTTGTAATCAGCATACACCATACCACAGCGAGACACTGTGGCTGGAGACGCGACTGCAAGGTCCTCGACTTCGAACAAGAGAGAAACGGTATCGGGCATGGAGATACGCTCGCCGTTGATCAGAGTCAAAATCTTGTTGTCGTCCATCACCGAGTTCATACTCTCAATCCACAGTGTGTCGACGGGACCATCAAAGATAATCCATTTGTCGTCAGGTTTTTCATCTAGTGTAGTTGTAAAAATAAAAAATACCATTTAATTTATTGTCGTAAATTAAACAGAAATTAGTAGGTGGTTAATTTGAAAAGAAATCCATTTATTGTTAGATTTGATGTCTACAAGATTTATAAATGTAAAATATATTATTAAGCATATTTGAAAATATATTAATACGTAAACATTGCAATACATACATGCATTCAAGGAATTCAGTCCCCTTCTATGCTCAACATTATTATTTCTTTTTAATGTTAGATCTTAACAATTTTCTACTACCCGTTTCAGATTCTTAACCCCTTCCTTTCAAATTGGCTGCATGAGCCGAAGAGTTCACGTTCAAAATACATTTCTGACTCAATGATAAAAACAATGTTCCAAACATTTGTAACATCAGATGATAAAAACAAATATTAAAAACAAGAATTCATTAGAATAAAAACAAGTTAACTCAACATTCAAAAACAATTAGAACAGATAATGTGAAACATAATACAATTAAGAGGGTGGAATCTTGTTCAGTTGGTCGAGCGCTCGCCCGAGGTACCGCAGTCGCAGGATTGAACCTCCTTGATGAACCCATCAATTGAGTTTTTTTCCATTCCAACCAGTGCCCCATGACGGGTATACCAAAGGCCATGGTATGTATTGTCCTGTCTATGGGAAAATGCATATAAAAGATCCCTTGCTGCTTATCAGAAAGAGTAGCCTATGTGGCAGCAGCGGCTTCCTCTAAAAGACATATGTCAGAATTATCATATATTTGACGTCCAATAGCCGATGATAATAAAAATCAATGTGTTCTAGTGGCGTTGTTAAATAAAGCAAACTTTACTTTTTTAATACACTTAACTAAGCAACGTATTAGTGAATAACCAACAGAAATGTATGTATTAAGGACTGGACTTAGTGGGGAAAGAGTTATAAACTATCGTTTATGGCAGGTACCGGGATTGCACCTCTATTCTAACCTAGTATATTAATTTTATCTCTTCCTATCCCTATCACAAAATGTCTCTCTTTTCCAGTTTATAACCAACAGCAATTGAATCCACAGGCTGTTTTTCTCATACACGGACAGTAAAAGTCCATGAAATATGACAAGGGCTTGCTTTTTACAAGTAACGATTTTGAAATCCAATACAAAGCTCTATGGGTAGATAACTTATGAACAAATGATCCAACAAGAACCTTGAAATAATGAAATAAATGAGATAAATACTGAATTTGAACAAAACAATTACTTAAAGACAAAAATACCATAGAGGTGCTCTGAAAAATAAACAAATACCAACATAACTAACACATTAATAATTTTTATGTTACCTAAGGAAATAGGATCAAACATGAAAGCAAATCAGCTTATCTCAGCTTTGCAATATTCAAACCTGCTTTATTCACTAATAATCTTTGTTGTTGTTAAGGGGTTTTGTCAGAATATTTTTAATCAGAGCACAAAATTTCAATTTGCATAACAAACATTCTGCTTTTGAGCTTTCTTATATCAAATAAATTTGAAAACCCTAAATCAAGACACACATAACTGCAATGAAATGGGTTTTTTCTTTTTGAGGGTTCCCAATTCTGTTTTAGTTGTGGTTGTCATAAACAAGGAAATTAGGTTTGTAATGATATATAGCTATTCTCGTTTGCACATTTTATTATAAAGTATTAAAAAATAATCCAACTAATTTATTAATCCCACTAAAGTTAATTTAAGCAAAACAACAAAATTATATATATATATATAAATTATTGAAAAACAATCAAAAGAACCATACATCTTGAATTTCAGGCCTTGTTAAAAATCATTTCTAAATGATTTTACAATTTTGTGATATTACATAGAGAATTCACTTTACAAGTATTTATGATTGTGCAGGTTGCCATGTTGAGGAATAAAACATCATGCCTAACACTTACCTGCACATGTTTGTCTCATAACGCTGGACAGAACCCCATCTGTCCATTCGTTAGTGTTGAGATCAAATTCACCATACAGTTCACCAAGAGAGAGAGCCTTGGGATTTAGTGGATACTCCTGCAAGTAAATAGAGTCATGTATAAACAACCTGGAGAATATGCAACAATTAGTCATGTAAAAATGAGAGAATATAATAGTGTTCACAATCAGACTGAAATAAGGTAGCATATAGCTTTTATAATCAATTTGTAAACAGAAAGGATATGTCTTGAGTGTCCCGAACAAACTGGGTTAAGAAGAATTTGCCAAACTAAAGTTTACATCAGTACAAATACCAAATGAAAAGATGCGTTGAATTTCGTCTTAGAACAGCATAAAATATCCACTCATACCTAATTACAAATCATTTCTTGGTATTTAGATACAAAATATTGAAAAGTGAAATATTATGTTAAACCAGTGTTAGCTTAACCTTGCTTTGAACAACTGAGTTCATATGTCTAACATCTAATATCCAGAGCCTTCTCCAGAGCTATAAATCGACAGAACCCCTGTTGCCTTACCGTTTGTGGTATTTAGAAACAAAATATTGAAAAGTGAAATATTATGTTAACCCAGTGTTAGCTTAACCTTGCTTTGAACAACTGGGTTCTGATGTCTAACATCTAATATCCAGAGCCTTCCCCAGAGCCATAAGTCGACAGAACCCCTGTTACCTTACCGTCTGTGGTATTTAGATACAAATATTGAAAAGTGAAATATTACGCTAACCCAGGGTTCGCTTAACCATGCTTTGAGCAACTGAGCCCAGATGGTTGTTATCTAACCACCTCTGTACATCAGGTTTTAATTGCAGCCTATAATATAGCTCAATAAACAACGCTCACCTTCACTATTTGAAAGTTTGGATCTCCAGCCTTGCACAGTCGTGTGGCAGTTGCCTGAAGAATTTTCCATGCCACCGACTTTCCTGCGAGTGTGGAACCAACAATCATGACGGCGTGACGCGATGTCTTCGTCTCATACAGCTGTATGACCTTCGAGACGGTCTGCTCGTTCACCTGTAACTTGCTTTCACGCAGCTCCTCGGCAATGCCATTCTTCAGCTGAAAACAAAGGAAAGGAAAGGAAAGTTTGTTTTATTTAATGACGCCTCTAGAGCACAGCACATTGATTTATTAATCATCGGCTATTGGACTTCAAACATATAATTCTGACATATGTCTTATAGAGGAAACCCGCTGCTGCCACATAGGCTACTCTTTCCGATAAGCAGTAAGTGATCTTTTATATGCATTTTCCCATAGACAGCACAATACATACCACAGCCTTTGGTATACTAGTCATGGGGCACTGGTTGGAATGGAAAAAAGCCCAATTGATGGGTTCACTGCAAAGGTTCAATCCTGCAACCGCAGCACCTCAAGTGAGCACTCAACCGACTGAGCTAAATCCCACCCCCAAAGGAAAGGAAGATATGTTTAAAGCAGCATTCTCTGCTCTCCATTTTATAAAGTAAACTACAAGAAAAAATGCAATTTAAAAAAATTTGAACGACAAAATGGACAAAATGGTTATCGCAATCAAAATTGTAACTCTGCACAAGGCAGGGTCCAAAGGATATTTTGGCTGTTTCTGTGAACTACTATCAAGTGCCTCTTCCATAGTGATACGGTTCTGTTACAACACAAATCAACCTTTTCAACACGGTTTGCCTTAGTTAGGGAGTTTGTGATTCTTGTAAGTCTAAGCATAATAATCTCAGAATCTGTGATGATGGTATAGATTGTTTGGAACTGTTATATTTGTGCTGTAACAGAATTAAATGACAATGTACTTTTATGATCTTGTCCTCTTGAAAGAGATTTGTCTAGTAAATATTTATTTAAAGCTACAATCTCACCTCCCTATTTTATACCCAGATTTTGTTTCTAGGTTAAAATTTGCTGTTTCATCCCAACAGTCCGGGTTTTATAAGCCATTGTAATTTTCATGATTTTGAGGGATAGAGAATTATAATCTATTAATACCATCGTTTTTCTAAAGTCAAAAGAGAAGCAGCACTACACTTTTAACACTATCATACATTTTCGATATCAAAAGATCCAGAAAACTTTGATAGAAAAACAAGACTGAATTTGAACGACAAAACCGTTATCGCAATCAAAACTGTATCTCTGCATAAGGCAGAGTTGAAAGGGTATTTTGGCAAGGTCGTGATAGTCTCCATGAAATACCATGAAGTACCTGGTCCATGGGAGGACTGTCATTCCAAGGCGATCACATACAAAATTATTTCATCACTTTTAGGACTGCCACTCCTGCCGAATTATGTAAATATGCACACGACGGAGCTCAGTGAATGCATACATGAAGACATGCTTTGTTAGAATTTAAATACATTTTGAAAACTTATAATCAAGAAGGACCAAGTTGATACTTCTTTGTTATGTCAATTACAATCTACATCAAAATGATATCAAAGAATGATATGTTACATTGTTTTTATAAACCAGATGTTGCTATCCTTCCTACTAAGATTTAATTCCCTCTTTCCTAACAGGTATCCTTTCTATAAATAGTCATTTACCTTTACTGATATATTTTCTGACATTAAATGGGATTATTTGGTATTACAAATAATTTGTACCACTGTAAATAGGATTAATAATGTGACACGTTTTTTCCGGGAATACGCAACTTGGTGCATGTTTGCAACTTTTAAATTTCGTGAATGACAGTTTGACCTAAAGAAGTAACCTGAGCCGGAAAATATAGCGGGCGTATAAAGTTCGCGATCTGAAATTTGCCGCAAATGACGAAAAATTAATATGCACACGATTTCTTTCACGGTTTACAGTATAAATAAGAAAAACTGTAAATGCTGAACAAGCTTACCTTGGAATAATCCACCACTGGAGTCTCGACACCAGGGAACAGGTCAGACATGATGGCATTAAACAGAGGCAGATCCGATGATGTAAGCTTGGCAATGTTCATGTCCTTCATTGACAGCAGCAGAATCTGAAGAAAAAAAAGATTTCAATATTTTGTTCTCATCTAAAATATCTGTGGTGAAAAAGAAGATGATTTGCAACACTGACCATGTTTAGTATTAACATTTATTACCCATTAGTAGCTAATATATAGGGTAATAATTGCAGTGTGCTTTTACGATCACTGATTGGCTAGCTTAAAATGAACATTAAACTAAACATATATTTATAGAAAAACGTTGGCTCATTTGTTTCATAAACATGAAACGGTATATTATCATAGGCATCAGCTTTAACAATTATGAAAAATAATATTCTAATGCAATCACAGTTGTAGTATTTGTATTGTAAACATTTGGCTGTAAAAAGAAGCCTGCTATAAACCATGTCACTTGTATTCATATGTTATTAGAAGAAATTGCTGCCATAATGCAATATTTACAAACACAAAGTGTTAATTGACAGGATTCAAGCCTACTGCATCAATTTGCATGATATGAGACAGACCAGCATGTTAACTACTCAGCTATCACAACATCTACAAAAATAGATGTGCAATAAAACAGTTATGTGTTCTGTCAAAAATTATGTCCAAAAGAAATGTAACAGTTTGTATCAGTGTTCAGCAATTTTATAAACTGGAACTAAGTTTCATGACAAACTCAGGGACTAATAGTCCACCAGCAGAAACACTGACCCAGTGAAAATAATATTTAAAAACACAAAGTGTCAACTGGCAGGATTCGAACCTACTGCACCAATTTGCATGACATTTGACAGACCAGAGCATTAACCACTCAGCTACCACAACATCTACAAAAATGTATGTACAAATAAACAAGTAGTCACACTCAAGGCAACTCTGCTGCTTACCTCTTCATCCGAGAGATTTGGATTGCTTCTCTTCTTCCTGCCTGCGTACCTGAGCACGGACACGAGAGCACGCAAACCGAAGTCGTAATGGTCTTGGTGGGACAGCTGCTGTTCTGCCAGACAGTACATGGTGTACACCTTCTTCGCCAGCAGCTAGTAGGAGAGAAACAACAATTAATTAACTGGTTTATCTCATTATAATTAAACACTTTCTGGTATTACATTAGTTAAAGTAAAGTTTGTTTTATTTTTAACGATGCCTCTAGAGCACATTGATTTTTATTATCATCGGCTATTGGACATCAATCACATGATAATTCTGGCATACATATTTAGAGGAAATCCTCTGCCACCACATAGGCTACTCTTTCCGATAAGCAGCAAGGGATCTTTTATATACATTTCCCCATAGACAGGATAGTACATACCATGGCCTTTGGTATACCAGTTATGGGGCACTGGTTGGAACGGAAAAAAGCCCTATTGATAGGTTCAGTGTTATATGAGTTACTCACTGGATAACATAACTAAAAGAAACCCAAATGTTATCTTTCGATAAAATGAAGAAAATTACATTATTTACCAAGGAAGATGGACAAAAGAACGGTGCAGGAAAACGATTTATGATAAATCCAACAACTTTAATTGTACTGTTTGTAATTATATAATTCTTCTTCTTTTCTTTATAAATTTATTCACAAATGGAGAAAACAAATCTCTTCAATACTCTCAGGAATTTATCCGGACATTCTCTGGTACTGAAGAACTGCCCCTTCCCAAAAGAAATTGGTATTGAAAATTACCAATTTCTTTAATTATTTATTTTATTTATACAAAAGAATATTTAATGACCTGAAATAGTTTGAAATTATAACCAAAATTACGCTAATTTTCACAATTCCATTCCAAAATCCTGGATAAATCTCTGAAACTATTCCGACTCTGTTCTATATATTGTTTTGTTACAGAATCCTTTATCCTAATTCTACTTTTGATTATTTGCTTGTTAAGCCCAGTGGGATAAGCAATAGGAAAACCATTGCCGTATTTTGGCACTCAACACAGAAAAGGAGTATATGAAATTAAAAAAAGAAAATTGTGTTCATCAAACTAAAAAGTAACTTTTTTACTATTTTATTTAATTATGAACTGATTTTATTTTTCAAAGCACTTTCACTTTGCTTTTTAAGTGAAAAAGCAATGTTAGTGTGGACTGATTTGAACTGTATGTTTAGTGATGATATAAAACAGGTGTTCACCTTTGTGTTGTTAAATCCCTCAGCAAAGAGAATGATCTCAGCAATGAGGTTGGAGTCTGGAACCACCATGGCAATTGGTCGGAACATGGATTTTAGATTGTCGGGAAGTTCAGTTCGGCCAGCATACCCTGTGAGAAAGAAACAGATTATTCATATTGTACATCACAGTTTACAGGTTTCACGCTGATTTTAAATCATGCATCTAGATGTTTAAATGTGATGATTTACCAACATTGAGTAACTGGTTTATATTTTCATATATTTCAGTTGATATGCAGATATCTGGATTAATTTTTCAAAATACACTCAAACCTGTATATAACGGTCACCCACAGGACCTGACAAAAGTGGCCATTATAGACCGGTGACCATTATAGACAGGTAAAATAAAGCAGGAAATGCAATGCGGGGACTTAACAAAAGTGGCTATTATAGGCAGATGACCGTTATGTACAGGTGGCCATTAGACCAGGTTCGATTGTACTTGAAAAAATATCCTCTCAACTCTGCTTTGTATAAAGATATGATTTTGATCGAGCTAAGGATTTTGTCATTGAGATTCATTAATAGGAACAGCCTAGCCTGTATGATGGTAACCTCTCTATCGAGACAAAGAGTTAAAATTACCTTTTGTTCCACACCAAATACCTAAAACTACTCAGGTGTCATTAAACAACTATTTCTTCCCTTTCCTTGTTCATATCCTTGATTGGAATCTTGTACGTACCAGGATTCATAGTGATGAATGTTCCACACGACCAGATGAGGTCGATTTCACGACCCTCGAATATGAATCTCTGCTTGTTGGTTGCTAGAGCACTCAGTATGGAGAGAATCTGCTGTGCCACCACAGACAATACCTCGATGTTGATCCGGTTAAACTCATCAAAACATCCCCATGCTCCAGTCTGGAAAATATGAAGATTATCTAAATAACAGTTTCAGATACCTCAGTGCAGGGTGTCTGTGTAGATACCCTTACTGTAGAAACAAACCATGACTATATAAATTTGTTTGTCAAATTATTAAGAGTATAAGGTGTTGTAGTAAATAGAATAAATAAATGGATGTATGAATGAATGAATGAATGATTGAATAAATGAATGAATACTGAATGAACAATTGAAATAATGAAGGAATGAAGGAAGGTAGGAGGAAGGAAGGAATTGATTAATGTATGGATGAGATCCAGACTTGGGAAAAAAGGAGCATCACTTAGAGTATACTTCAAGAAGGAGTGATATTCTTTCAAACAACAAATTGAAATCAAGAAAAAAAAATCATAACAATATATTTTTAACATTTAATTTTAAATGATTTAATCTCACATTCAGTTCATGTTGACATACAAATCTGTAATGACACTAAATTGTATTACCACTTGATACAAATGCACAAATTAAATAAGCCAGTGTAATGAAAGAACCAACCTGAGCTAGACCTGAAAACATTCGTCCCATGGACTTGTAATCCAGACCCTCCGAGCAGTTGACAACGATCACATACATGCCCAGAGCCTTGCCGAGATCTTTGGTAGTCTCAGTCTTGCCAGTTCCTGCAGGTCCCTTCGGACTACCACCTCGGTGAAGGTGAAGAGCTGTGGTCAGCGTCATGTAGCAGCGATCGGTCAGCGGTGTGATTACAAGGCGGCCAGAGTTGCCGAGATACTCGTAACCGTACTGGAACTGGGTGTTGGTCTGACGCACCACACAGTCATCTATCTCCTGAAAAAAAATAATCAGATCATTCAGTTTCAGATTGGTGAGCCTTCAATTTAATTACATGGTATACATGAGAGCACAATGCTAATTTTATATCATCTGTAGCTGCACAAGTCTTTTGTGTGAAGTACCAAATAGTATAATGTATATAAGACAAATCCTACAATACTAATGACTCATTGTATATCATTTATATTTTAATTTTTTTCAACGACGCACTCAAAACATTTTTAATTTACAAATGTAAATACGGTTATATCGGCGTCGGACGCATGATTACGTCGAGAAAAAAGCCCAGTGGTTA
>JAUUEI010581447.1:0-10833 GCA_032274625.1 Depressigyra globulus
TTGGTTGAGCGCTCGCCTGAGGTACTGCGGTCGTAGGATCGAATCTTCTCGGGGAACCCATCAATTGGGTTTTTGTCCGTTCCAACCAGTGCCCCACGACTGGTACACCAAAGTCCGTGGTATGTACTATCCTGTCTATGGGAAAGTACATATGAAAGATCCCTTGCTGCTTATCGGAAAGAGTAGCATATGTGGCGGCAGGGGATTTCCTCTAAAAGACATGTCAGAATGACCATATGTTTGACGTCTAATAGCCGATGGTAATAAAAATCAATGTGCTCTAGAGGCGTCATTAAATAAAACAAACTTTACTTTATTTTATTTTTACAGCACAATTATAACATTTAAAATTAATATATCAATGTTATGAAATTGAAACCTCTATCGTTAGCTCGTGAATATATAATTCTAATTTGCAGCTCAAGTATAGCCAATTAGATAGCCATTTAGGTACAGGGAAAATCACCATAGATAATTAACAGATTCCAAGAAATAGATTTTCTTAGAAAGGTCCTCATATAAAAGTGACATTTCGCCAACTGTCTATTCAGAAATGTACCATACTATGTCATGTATTGAATCGCAACAGTGGTATAACACGTCCTGGACACGTGGTAAATTACAAAATAATATTAGATATAAACCTTACTGGCAAGTTGGAGATTAATAATGGAGCTTATTTTTGAAGCTGTATTCAGTTCACACTGCCAGTATGTAGCATCTTGGTTTGTGACACTGTTGATCTTCAGAGTATACATCTTAGTGGTGGATGAACTGCTGTCTGTTCCACTTCCACACGAAACAGTGTAACCTAGTGGTGGAGGATTAAACACAGAACATGAAGCTTCATCCTGGTAGAGGAGAGCGAATGTATCAAAATTAGTCTTCTTAAAGAACTTAATTCCATCACTGAGACCAGCAGCCTGATTCACTGTACAGGTAAAGGTGAATGGCCGATTTAACACAGCGTGAGATGAAGAGCCAGCAAGATTCAGTGAAACACCTGTAATATGTAAAAACAAAACATTTTAACTGGCAGGATTTCAATCAACTGCACCAAGTCACGTGGCATTTCACAATTCATCAGAAAGATTCAGTGACGAATCTGTAAACCATCTTGTTCAGACAATATTATGTATATTCCTCTTATGCCGTTGCATAACGGCCTGAGTGTAAATAAACTTCAGTTCAGTTCAGTAACACTAACAAAGAACGCACCATTTGATTACATGCGCGTTTAAGTCAGAAATTAAGATATTGTAATTACAGACGTGCTGTTGTTATACAAAATACTATTTTCTGATTGGCCGACGTCAGTAAAAACACTATACGTTAACAATCGATGCATTTTTAAAAAGTTACGTAACAAATATTAAGGGAGAAGAAACCCGCTACCGCCACACAGTGGGCTACTTTTACACAAAGCAGTATGGGATCTTTGATACAGAGAGATCGGAGTAACGAACGTATTATACCGGTATGTTACTTCTACAAGTGCCAAGAGGTTTTAGTTGTTATATTTGAATAACAATACACATTCGCTCCAAACGCGGTTTCGGTTCACATGGTCTGATAAGTAAATGCATCGACCGTTCAAAACGATTACACACAGTCGTATAATCTGCCTTGTTATGAATGAGAAAAAACACCCACCCAGACAAGATGTCAAATGATAAGATTTGAACATACTGCAGAGATATGCGAGATATGCATGGTATTTGACATAGCAACGTCTTAGCCCCTTATCAATTGCGATCTCTCCCACCAACCCACCCCCACCCCACTCCTCCACACACACCCTCTCCCTCTCGATTTTTGTTTCATAACAAAACAAAACTAAGATAAAAGCAAACACCTGCAGAAAATGTATTCAAGATCATCTATATTTTAAAAGCATAAGTTTATCATGCAAAAAGACAACAACAAAAAAGAAGAAAAAGAACCATGGAAAAACAAACACAACAGAATTAGGATAATTGGCTAAAAAAATCCATCCATTCATTCATTATTTCCTTGTATCCTTCATTTGACCATTCATTGCACGGCTTAACAGTTATGTCACCAATTTAGTCACTCACACATTCATTTGTCCAGCCGCCCAAAGCTTACGCTCTAGTTGAATAGTTCACATTTTCAATACTTACCAGATATATGTGGTAGTAGAACCAGCAAACAGATGAACAAATATGCAGCACTTCGCGTGTGTTTCAAAGCTGTAGCATTCATTTTGGCTCTATGTTAAGAAACAATTCAAGATAAATATTGTAACCCTATCTTAGACCATAAATACATATGAACGAGTGTGTACTTGACTCGCTTACAATGACTTCGGTAGTTTGTTTACTTCCTTGTTGCGATCCAGTGAGACGACTGACACACATGTATGAATACCCTGATACACACTTACATAAATTTAATAATGTAGATCTATACACACACGCGCGCAGTTCGTCCTTCTAGCGATTCTATTCTGAGAAATTATAATATATATTACTAACGAAAGTGATGGTCCATTTCTTTCTTTCTTTCTTTCTTACTTTATTTCTAAATTTATTTACTTATTTATTTCATCAGCACAATTATGACAATTAAAATTAATAACTTTGGAAAAGCAATTGTATGAACTTGGAATTTTCTGCAATAGCTTGTCAATTTAAATTCTAATTTACAGATTTCTAAATGTCATTTACAAAGACATTTGTATCCCATGTTCGTTTAGGTGGAAGGGAAATTTACCATATATATATAAAACATTTATTCCAAGTGGCAGGATACGAACTTACTGCAGAAAGTACACGTGACTTCCACAAAGCAGCAATGCAAATAGCCACTGACTATAACGTGTAGTTAAACTAATTTAACACAAGTAAAAAAGTAAAGTTTGTTTTATTTAACGACACCATTAGAGCACATTGGTTTTTATTACCATCGGCTATTGTACGTCATACATATGATCATTCTGACATATGTCTTTAGAGGAAACCCGCTGCCTCCTCTTCATGGGCTACTCGTTCCGAAAAGCAGCAAGGGATCTTTTATATGAAGTTTCCCATAGACAGGACAATACATACCACGGCCTTTGGTATACCAGTCATGGGGCACTGTTTGGAACGGAAAAAAGCCCAATTGATGGGTTCGCCGAGGAGGTTCGATCCTGCGACCGCAGCACCTCGGGCGAGCGCTCAACCGACTGAGCTAGATCCCGCCCCCACAACAAGTAAACAAAACATCACCTGGTTTCATCTCAATGGTTTGTGCTTTTATTAGATACTTTGCAGAAATTAGTTCTGCAACTCACTTGGTAACGCATACAGCCCCAAATAATGTTAACATATTAAGTTTCACACACACGCACATATACACATACACACATATGCACTGATACTTTTTAACATCAAATTTACTACTGTAACGAGTAGTTAAAATAATTTAACACAAGTAAACAAGTAAAGTTTGTTTTATTTAACAACGCCACTAGAGCACATTGGTTTTTATTACCATCGGCTATTGTACGTCATACATATGATCGTTCTGACATATATCTTTAGAGGAAACCCGCTGCCGCCTCTTCATGGGATACTCTTTCCGTAAAGCAGCCAGGGATCTTTTATATGAATGTTCCCATAGACAGAACAATACATACCACGGCCTTTGGTATTCCAGTCGTGGGGCGCTGGTTGGAACGGAAAAAAAGCCCAACTGATGGGTTCACCGAGGAGGTTCGATCCTCCGACCGCAGCACCTCGGGCGAGCGCTCAACCGACTGAGCTAGATGCCACCCCACACAAGTAAAGAAGACATCACCTGGTTTCATCTCAATGGTTTGTGCTTTTATTGGATACTTTGCAGAAATTAGTTCTGCATCTCACTTGGTATTGCATACAGCCCCAAATAATTTTAACGTATTAAGGTTAACACACACACACACACACACACACACACACACACACACACACACACACACACACGCATGCACACGCAAGCACGCATGCACAAACACACATACACACATATGCATTGATACTATTTAACATCAAATTTACCTTATTAAACTAATATTTCATTCTTAATAAAGTTTTCAGACTTGGTGAGCTATAATTTATATCTTAATTGTGTCTATTTTATTAATTATGATCGTCGAGGGTTACCATTATACTGTTTTAATGTTTGATTTACCAGCATTTAAGAACACGCAGAAGTAACGCATGTTCAGAAGTAAATATAGTGAGATGACATATATACCAGGTAATATTAGTTATTGTAATTATTACAAGAACAACTACACGAACGGCTAAAATAATTCTGCACACCAAACAACATTTTAATATCACAATGAATCCTGTAAACCAGATTATTATTGCGTCGTGGGGTTTCTTCTTATTTGTTCGCAAATACGCAACTTGGCGCATGTCAGCGACATTTAAATTTCGCGAATCTTCGTATAACAGTTACACGTTACCTAACATGGGAAATAATGCGAGCATATAGCTTTCGCGATTTGAGGTTTTCCGCGAACAGCGCGAAATTAATACGCACGCGATTTCCCCCCAGTTTACAGTAACAAGTAAATGCCGAGAGCATTCAAAGTCAATTGCTAAATAATTATTGGACACAAAGTAATACGCCATTCCTTGTAAGATATGAGGTTTCTCTGTACAATGATATATGGATAATTTTATAAAACAAAATGAAATAATATGTTAACTATCCAGTGAACACTCGCATTAATATTACAATAGATAAAATATTGTAATACATGCATTAAAAAACATACTACTATTAATTCACTCATTCATTCCTTAGTTCATCCATTCATTCATTCATTCATTTATCAACTTGTACAAGAGTTAACTTATTCATTTATTCATCCATGTTTTCACACATAATGTTACACTCTAGATGACTGACTGTGTGAATTCATTCATTCACTTGTTCGTCCGTTTATCCTTTCCTTCTTTCACCCATTTATCAATTCGAACAAGAGTTAACTTGTTCATTTATTCACACATGTTTTCACACATAATGTTTCACTATATATGACTGACTGTGTGAATTCGTCGATACTTACCTGATATACGTAACGGTAGCATCAGCATACAAATACAAGAACATAGAGCATTTCGGATATGTGTTACAACTGCAATGTGCATCTTGGGTCGAGGTTACGAACAACTCCAACATCAATAGTGTATCGCCAATACCTATCTAGTTAATAGGCCTATCATAAAATAAGCATGCGTATTATAGCACACTGAGCACAGGTACACTATTAATATTGCCTGTGGGTCATGAAAAACGTCAGCCTATATAGTTTAACAACACCTAACTGGTAATACACACACTACGAGACAATATGTACTTTACGGGCATCCAGAGACTCGGGTAGACTGTTTACTTCCTTGTTGTAGTCTTGCGAGACGAGTGACCCACATTTTTGTATACCCCGAGTAAGACGTATAGAAATGTAACACAGAGCAAACACTGAGTTCGCTTATTATGTACTTCCAGTAACAGTTATATTCAACGTTATTACGAGAGTGTCAGTAGCGTATTGAAGATGTCGGTAAGTTCAAATTCAGAAATAGGAAATGTGTGTGTGTGTGTGTGTGTGTGTGTGTGTGTGTGTGTGTCTTGCTGCATCGGATTAAGAGAACAGCAAACGTTTTATTAGACAAAAAAGAACACCCTACACGATTAACAAAACAACAATAAATACAGCGTCATAAAATGAATAAGAAAACACTCCTATAATATTTAATGTTGTTTTGGGGTTTTTTTTAACGAAGCACTCAACACAATTTTAATTTACAAATGTAAATACGGTTATATCGGCGTCGGACGCATGATTACGTCGAGAAAAAGCCCTAATGGTTATCTGATGGGTATCAATCCTAGACCGACCGCACATCAGGCGGGCACTATACCACTGGGCCACGCTACTGGTACTGTAATGACTGCTTACTGTTTCAAGTAATGACTGCTTGGAATTATAAAGTTTACAGAAAACCGTTTGCTATAAGCTTGAGATTATATGAGATTATCGTATATTATGAATAACAAATAATATACTATCCTCGACAAAGACTAGCATAATACGATATATGTATACTATTTATCATGTACTATTTAGTGTGTCTAATGCATTCAAAGTATGTGATATTTTTTTTTCAGATCACCCACTTTCAGAATTTGATAACTAAATTAATCAGGTCACGTCACTATGGTTGTAAACAAAGTAACCATACGAGTATTCAAATATAGCATGAATTTATTTTAATTTTGGGTAAGCTGCAGAATTGATCAAAGCATTGATAGTTATGAAACAAAAACTAGCGATTTTAGATTGTAAGTTGTTTAACATTCTAAAAATAGAACCATTCTGTGTTAGTGCGTTATATTTTATGAATATCCAAATGATATCATTGGCAAATTGACATCATTCTGGTTTAATGGTTGCATTTTAAAACTGTTTGGTATTATAATGTTTATAGATAACCGTTTGTTTTAAGCTCGAGATTATATGATAAAGAGGTTTCGATATCGTCTACTAGTATATCTTGAATTAGGAATACAAAATAAAGTGTTATGCTCGCCAGAGTCACATATAATAACGAGTTTTATTCCTAATACAGGATATAGTATTAAACATATATATTTTAGGGTCTTTGAGACATAAGATTTAAAAACTGATTAGAGTAATCTGCCCTTTGGCTTAAGTCACTGTCGTTACGAACACTGAGTATGTCAACTCCGGGAATAGTTACTCAGGGTTCTAACCGTCCTCCTAGGGCAAAGTGCCTCTGTGTCCAGTTCAATCACAATGGCACATGTATTTTCAACCCATGTGGTTATCAACATTTATGCTTAGTATGTCGGGGCACTCACGCCAAGCTAAACTGCACAAGGGGACAAGTTGGTTCATTTCGCCTCAAGGGTAATACGGTCAATAACTCCCTTGGTCGAGGGAACTGAATAACCAGCCTAGGATACACACAGAATCCCTTTCTAACAAGTTGGTTGGGTATCCGAAGTTAGCTATTGTTAAGGAATTACTTGACGGTTTTTCGTTTGGTTTTAAATTACATTATTTAGGGCCACGTTTGCCAGTGGATTCTTCAAATTTAAACTCTTCAAATAATAATAATCTCTCAGTAGCGGGGCGAAATATGTATACAGAAGTTGAGTTAGGTCTGGTAGCAGTGTCTACCTATTGCAACTTTGCGGATATCCCCAGTGTGTCTGGTACAAAAGAAAACCCCTGGTGAATTTAAAGTTATTCATCATTTGTGTCATCCTGAACATCAGTCTGTTAATGATTGTATAGATCCCAAATTATGTTCGGTATCATATACCCAGTTTGATGAGGCAGTAGCTATGGTGCAAAGGTTGGGTAAGGGGGCACTTCTAGCAAAAACTGACATTAAATCTGCATTTAGACTGCTGCCAATATGGCCTGGTGATTTTGATTTGTTGGGCTTTAAATTTGAAAATCAATGTTTCTTTGACAACTGTTTGCCAATGTTTTGTTCCTTTTTCTGTTATTTTTGAGAAGTGTTCAACCTTTTTAGAGTGGGCTACCCGACGTGATTTTCCTGGTTGTGAAATGGTACATTACTTGGATGAGTTTTTATTTGCCGGTGCTTATAATTCAAATCAATGTAAACAAGCAATGGAAGCGTTCTTTACTTTGTGTGACTGGTTGGGTGTGCCAATATCAGATGACAAGACATGGTCCACAACAGGTGATTTGTTTTTGGGGGTTTAGAAATTGATACAGCAATCACGTCCCCATGTCAAAAGTGACAGAGATTGTGTCTAGAATGTTAGATATGCTAAATGGTAGAACGACTACATTAAAAACAATGCAGTCTGTATTGGGGTTTTTGAATTTTGCCTGTCGTGTTATTGCTCCAGGTCGCACCTTTTGCAGATGACTGATAAATGCAACTGTAGGACTTTCCAAACCCACTCACCATTTACATCTAACGGCTGAGTTGCGAGTTGACTTAAAACTATGGTTAAAGTTTTTTCAATCACTTAATTGGATATCTGTATTTTGCAGTCAGGTTTGGGTTACAGGTGATCATGAACATATCTTTACTGACAGTTCAGCTAGAAAAGGCAATGGGTTTGGAGCATATTATAATGGTAGCTGGACATATGCAGCTTGGGCCAAGTTTTGGTTTGGGCAAGGGTATACAAATGACAGTACGGTGTTAGAATTTCCCCCAGTATTGGTGTGTATCGTTATTTGGGGAAACAGGCTGCGTAATAAATTTTTTTAACTCAATGACATCAAAATCAGCACATGTTATGACATTGTAACGTTTTTTTTTGTACTTCATTGCTTGCGTTTGAACATATTTTTAAAGCAGAATATATTCCAGGACATGTCAATATTTTAACAGACAGTTTGTCACGTTTGCAGTTGGGCAAATTCCGACACTGGGCCAGATAAACAGAGTGGTTGTTGACTGTCTGCACAATGAACTGGGAAGATTGCTAGATGCTAGCAAAGCTACCAGTACCCGAACAGCATATTGTAATGCAATACAAAACTTTGATCATTTCAGACAGCAGTTGCATAATAATAAACTGTGGCCCGTGCCACTTGATCATGTCTTGCTCTTTATAGCTTATCACTCTGATAAGATGTCTTCAACTTCTTCGTTTGCTACTTACATATCTGGAATTAGTTTTATCCATAAAGTACACCAGTGGTCAGACCCAACTATTTGTTTTATAGTTAGGAAGGCTCGAAGGTTTTAAGAGGATACATGGTCGACTGGAGTGTAGAAGCCTAATTATACACAATATTCTGCTCCAGATACATTCGGCATTAGGTATGAATTGTGTTTATTTAGAGCAGTTTATTGCATTGCAGTGTATGTTCAATGACCTAACTGTTGATACAAACCAAACCTCAGGTATAACACTGACTTTACGACATTCTAAAAGTGACCAAAGGAGCCATGGTTCAACCGTCCATCTTCGACACATATCGGGCAGCGTCGTTTGTCCAGTCTGAAATGTGAGGGAATATATGTTGGTTCAACCAACCCTAACTGATTATCTGTTTATTCATGTCGATGTGAAGCCTCTGACAAGGTATCAATGTACGGCAGTCTTGAAGAAAGTAATAGTGTTGCTGGAGTTACTGCATTCTTCTGACAAGCCACATTCGTTCCGAATAAGTGCTGCCACTACCTTGGGTATTAGTGAGGTATCATGCGAAACAACGCAGTATTTGGGGGATTGGAAATCTAATGCATTTAGCAAGTACGTTCGTGTTTGAGAAAGTATTTGTCAGTCTTATTTTCACGATTTTGTAAGCAATTGCTTTGCCTTTGAATACTATATTTTCAGGTTGGCTCATCAATAGTGTATTAGACTGCAATGACAGCTGTCACACAACTCAACCGAAACTTGAGGTTGGAGAATCTTGGAGTCAGCATTTCATGGATAGGGGTACGTGGATTGAAATGGAATCAGTGTTTGACGAGCACCATCCGCCAGCTTGCCAAGTCACCGCCACCGAAGTACCTGTTGTTGCATGCTGGAGCCAACGACCTGACTGAGGTACCTCTCCCCCCCTTGACATTGTGCCATCAAGTAGAAAGTGACATAAAATATTTAGATCAGTGGTTACCTGGCTGTATCTTGATATGGTCTGATCTCCTTCCCAGGTTATGTTTGGGAGGTGGGGGTTCCATTAAAGCAGTGGAAAAGAAAAGAAAAATACTGAACAGGTCTGGGAGGAGGGCGGTGTTATTAGCTGGTGGCAGGGTCATTAAGCATGAGGATAGCACATTTGACTGTCCAAATTTATTTGGTGATGATGAGGTGTACTTGGGAGATGCTATTTTCTTGAATACTCTCCAAGGGGGATTGGCGACCTCTCCCAGGTGTTATTCTCATAGGTTTATTCCATTTAAGTATTGGTGATTTCGGAGCTGTATAGACATCTTTGTGTGGCAAGATATGGTGGGCGCGCATATGCTAAATTATGCCAAATTATCAGTGTCCATACAATGCATTTCGGATATACAGTGGGTGTGTGTTTTGATTTGACATGGACCAGGTTACCATGCAAAGCTAATTTGGGTTTCTCATATATACCAATGTTTGTGCTTCCTATATTCTCTGCTATGGTGCTGGGTCCTAGGGAGAGCGGAAACTTGACAAGGTGGTACCCTTTGAGTTTCTGGTTGGAATGCATGGTGGTTGTATAGCTACGGTCTTTCATGTACATTCATATTTTACACTCTGCTATGTTTTACACCAAGGAGTGTAATGGGTTCTGTTTTGTCCGGTACCGGTATGTTGACATTCAACAATGGATACCCACATATGATTGTACATGTTGGAAGAACTGTCCTTGTTATGGCTGTCCACCATGGCTATACTGTAATAAACATGACTGCGGCTGATTACTTCCAAGTAATGCTTTTTTTTTCTTCTTTTATTAGAAACTCTCTTAACATAAGGTTTAATATTTTAGTATTAAACATATTTGTCTTAGGGTTTTCGAAGTGTTGTTCGAGACCCAATATTTATAAACTGATTAGAGTAATCTGCCCGTTGTGCAGTGCACATTTTTTCTTTGCGCAACATTTGTTATCATATTTTTCAGAACAAATTTATTAACACCAACCTCCCCCCATTTAGGGGCATTGAATGCAAATGATATTTGGATTAATGATTATATATCAAAATAGTCTAACAATAATGTATGGAGGCAGCAGCGGGTTTCCTGTAAAAGACATATGTCAAAATGACCATATGTTTGACGTCCAATAGCCGATGATATAAAATCAATGTGCTCCAGAGGCG
>JAUUEI010581669.1:0-10824 GCA_032274625.1 Depressigyra globulus
ATAGTCTTTTGCATAATAAATCACAATCTTGACAAACAAGCTTTTCATGTTTGCCTTTTGTTGAAACACAGTGTTGGTTATGCTTACGGTTTTGACGTTCAAACTTAGTTTGTTTTGTTTAACACCACTACAGCAACTCGATAATTATCCATCGGCTATTGGGTGTAACACATGGTCATTGTGACACGTAGTCAGAAGAATCCTATTACATTACCATGGGGTCTCTAATATGCACTTTCCAATAGACATGTCAATACATACCAATATATTTGCTTTAGAACATGTAGCTATATACCGCCCCTGTTCAGATCCGAAACAGGAAGCTATGCCCACTTATAAAATTGCAATCTAGCATAAGTCATAAAAGTTGATGAATAGGTAATGGATTCCTGACACATTTTCAAAAATAAAATCGAACTCAAAAATGTGTTTGAAGTCTGAAAACATCTAGGTCAACTCTTAGAAAGTAGTGTCAAAAATATTAAAAGTTATATTAAACATAGAAATATATGAAAACAAGCACGCATCTATCCGACTTAAACTTAGTGTATCCATTTGTCCCTTACAAAACATGACACATTTACGACATAAATGTATCTATCAAAATTAAATTTCGTTTTGAAAGAATAATATTCATTTACTCAACAACCACAACGCGACACATCGCTTATCAATCACATCAGTATATAATAGTAATCACAGCATTATTACGTTTCCACCCACTGTATATATTACTATTATTACCATGTTTACAACGGTCCCCTTGAAATCCTGTCTGACAACCGTCTATACATCTTCCTGAGACAGTATCACACGATTCGGGTGTTTTACATTTCCCACACGTAGACTGGCAGTTCATACCATATTTTCCAGAGGTACATTCTGAAATACGATTGGAAGCATTTCAGGGTTTGTAGTGTAGGATAGCATTTAAAGTAATGTCATATAGCACAGTTAACAGCCATGTTATAGTAGTCACCATTGCTAGTCTAATTCCCCCGTGTATTGCATACACTGTTCCTGACAAGTATAAACCAAAAGCACAGGGACATATTTCTTGTGAATCATCTTAACTGAACATGCATAAACAACAGTTACTGTTACACATTAAGAACCACCTTCCAATAACGCGGTTTACACTATCATACACCGTTTACACTACCACACATTATTCAGGCTTGATCTGGGTTGAGCATGGTTCTGCAATAAAAAGTGGCAGTGTAAACGTTTGACCAGGCCAGGCCCGATTCACTATCGTGGTGGACTGAGCACGACAACAAGTGATATGTGTAAGCTGGCAATACCATCTTGACGACTGAGTGATGACAAACGCATTTAGTATGGAGGAATAGTAAGCTTATGACCCTTGGGATGGACACATAGTACAGACTTTTGATAGCATTCGATATGAGTTATTAATGGTATAAAACGATATTTTGCAAAGGATGTGCAAAATGTCGTCCATTGGCATTTAACAAATCCAAGATGGCCGCCACCACACACCAAAATCATAAATATGGCCCTATCCCGTTACGTATTTGTGCTGAAGACATACTGTGTTGCACTACACCTATGTTCTTAAGCTCTAGGAATCTATTGGAAAAGTTATTAATGCAATTTGGCTATTACACTTGCAGACAAATCTAATGTGGCCACCACAATGTTTCCGAATGTGGAATCGGTAACTACCGTGATAACACAACATGAATCAAGTTCAAATTCAATATATTCGATTGGCTAAATGGTGTTTACATTGCTTGAATTCAGTTTTTAATTCATCTGGCAAAGGGTTGTACATATTACTGCGATGTCAAATCACAACATTTGGTTAGTTGCTCTTTATTCATTGTCTACTTCAGATTTTTCTTTGTGTAAGGATCTAGAGGTCCTGCAGTTGCCGAGGTTGAGCTACAAGATGTCTGGGGATCAGGGGAATGTATCAGGATACCATACATGGCGGTGATCCATAAAAGTGATATTTTCCGCCAGGCAACTTGCAGGTGTAATAATGTATGTGATAAGTTTTGACGATTGCCTTATTTGAGAGCACAAAGGAGTAGGGTGTCAGTACTCTGGGTGGTTCAGGAAGTATCGCAGGAGACCCCATGGGAGATGCAATCCTTCTATGGTCGAGACACATGATAGTTGTTTATGAACACAATTACGACATTGCACAAACGCACGGCCACTCTGCCTTTTGTAGATATTTGGTGTTGACTTTGATAATGGTTTTGCCGTTTGGATTCAAACGGTATACCTCTCGCCCAAGTTTTTGAATGTCATATTTGTTCGCATCATTCCATTACTGGACAGGATACTCTAATATTTTACCATATGCGGCATAAATAATTGGATGGCTGAGCTCCCAATATATTTCGGTTTAGCCTGAATTGCCTATATGTCTTCAGTGTCATGCATATCTATAATAATGGTTGTGACAGCCACTGTACCGTGTCAGAATCACACAACATGAACAGGACTGCACGAAAGCAAAAATGAGATGGCGTGTCGTTGCAGCCTCTTATGTTATGTCATGTCGAAGTCCGATCCATGTTGCGTGACACAGATATCATGCAATTCAATCATCATCACTGAATATAAACATTAGCAAGTCGCTAACACTGACCATGGCAAGAATGTACTCCTTGGTGGCGTTGATGCAATCATCTGAATCAAGAATGTTTTCAGTTGGATATTGTTCTGGATTTTATTGAAAATTACTAGCATGTACCACTGGTGTCGGGGTTGTGTATGCAAATCTGAACGACAAAACCGTTATCGTAATCAGAGTCGAAAGGGCATTTTGGCAAGGCCGTAACTGTCTCCGTGAACTACCACCAAGTGCATTGTCCACCAGAGGACTGTCACACCAAGGCGATCACGTACCAGATGCAACTCAGGTTGTATCTGTAACTTGATCTGGCTTTCTGAATCATTGTGAAGCTCAAAACAATGATGTGGAAATTTCAAACATGATAATGATATTTGTCTTTTGTAGAACTTGATCAACAAATACCTTAAGTCAATAAGCGTGCACATGTAGAGTTTATCAGACGATCAGACAATAACTAAGCGAAGCACAGTAACATCATACACCACAGATTTTTGATTGGAGAATTACGTTCTGATAAAACCACAAGCACTTTTTATTTCGGGATAGATTTTGACTTAGCAATTTTCATTTCCATATCTGGATGAAACATCGGCAGTGGATATGCAAATATATTTACACATCAGCGACATTGACAATCTTGCATGAGCTTGCATATAAAACAGTGTCAAAACTATATATGAGTTCCAGGAGATAAAAAAATGTTCCTTGCCGACTAACACTCATGGTAATAATCAGTTTACCGAGAGGATCATATACAGATTCTGGTCATACACTATTAATGTCTGTTTTGATGCGGCTATTGGGTGTCTAGGCAGTACACTGTAATGTACTTAAGGTGTGTACACGTAGCGGGCAGTATGACCCAGTGTATACACGTGGACTACTGTAATCCAAAGCAACGATTACTGATAAACAATGTAACAGAAGCAATGCATTTGCATACGAGTACGACATGTACCGTTCTTGTATTTTGATACATTTTTCTGTAACCTATGTCGAGGTCCACTATTGTTTCTGAAGGCGAGTATACATATGCTGATACCATAGTTGTAGTACTGTTGATGGTACGTTACTTCGACTAGATTTAGTAATTTATATATTCATTGTACATTCCATCATAATATTTATTATATTATATTGCATTGTATTAATTGTTTTGTCATTCGAATTAAATAACATGAAATAAAGGTTGCACAGAAATAGTTGATCGCCAGTTATAAATTTAAATATATGTGCCCAGTAATTATGACATTACAACGTGGGGTATTCACCAGCGACTAAAACGTACACTTATGGTATGTAGAGGATTTAAAACGCACGTGAAGAAGTGCGCGTTCCTAAGCGTGAAATCACACACTAAAATCGCGAGAGAAATCTCAATAATGGAAAGAGGATATTTTACCTTCTACACATGTCAATCCCTTAAAGCCAGCAATACATCCGTCATAACACTCCCCTGTTTCACGGTCACATCTTTGAAGACCATAGCAACGTCTGTCTATACATTCCTGAAGACATTTCTCACCGTATTTCCGAAACGGACAGTCTACAATTGAAATATGGAACCAATACTGTTATCCACCATGATCATGTCGTACCATTCATTTCGTACCACACTGACTGGCCATAACTACATGCACACCGTCATTCGAAAGCATGGATAACTTAACTGTCGTACACGTTTGTTCTTGGACAAAACGCCCGGGGAATCTTATATCTTGCGCTATTTTAAAATTGAACCGGTTTAACATGATCGCTATTGCAGGCTTTTCAGTTCAAGTAATTTAATGTGAACAGTGGAGCATAACATTCTCTCATGTACCTTTCTGTCTTTTGGGAACTGCTTGATCTAGTTGAGTGCTCAGATCTATATGGTTGAAGGAATGTGCATCCCTTTCAGTATGAGTGAACAGGCGTAAGTTATTTCATGTACAGAGTCTGACGTAGCATTTCCCGCCTTCTGAGAGTAGTTTCCAGAGAGATAGTTTTATCGGTGTTTGAACTGACAGTAAATTGATATTTTGACCGAATCGTAGGACATTAAATGCACAGCCAACATTACTGGAGGGCCCGTGTTTTAGGGCCCATTTTGTAACAAACAAGCCATTCTGTAATAAGTACCCATTTTGTAATAAAAAACGACCCGTTGTGTAACATTTTGTAATAAAATCGGACCCATTTTTTTTTTTTTACAAAAACAGAGACCCATTCTGTAATAAAGGCTTAAAATGCCAGAATACGACATATATGTTGCGGGTTTCCTCTGACAACCTGTTCAAAATGACCATATGGGGCGGTCCTGTTCCAAACAATGCACCCAGGACCGGTATACCGACGGCCGTGGTAGGTACTGTCCCGTGTATGCGAAAGTGGATATAAAAGGTCCACTCCTAGTAATAGACAAAATGTATCGGATTTCTGCTGACTACATGGCAAAATTACCATATTTTGACATCCAATAGCCGATGATTACTAAGCTAATGTGAGCTAGTGGTGTCGTTAAACAAAACAAATTTTAACTATTGGACACAACTCGTTAGTCCAGACAGTTCCCTTCAGGTGTATGTGTCTCAATATCGAACTTCGGTGGACACGTGACTTGGATTTTCCTCCGTTCCAACCAGTAATCAACTATTGGTGTACCAAAGGTCATGATACGTACTATATTGTCTTTGGGAAAGTGCATAACGATTCCTCGTTAAGAGTAGCTCAGTGTGTGGCAGCAGCTTGACTCCTTTACGTTAACATAAACACACTACCATCGAAACAACTCTAAACACAAAGTTTAAAATTATTTCAATTTATATATGTTTAAGCATTTTAAGCCTTTGCAACGGAATGGGTCGTTTTAATTACAGGACGGGTCGTTTTTTTATTATATAGTGGGTCTTTGTTATTACACAATGGGTAGGTATTACAACACGGGTCGTTTATTACAAAATGAGCCCCAACAGACGTCTAGTATGTTTCATCTGACATTTTGAAACCCCAAGAACGAATCGTTAGGTGTTAGATTGTGCCGTGCATTGATTTCCTTTTATTCACATATAGCACAATGACATGCAATGTATTCACAATTATTATATTATAACTAACGATCAACTGTACAGCTGATCACAATGCTTGTCAGTCCAAATGCCGGATGGTTTTGCACATTATGTTAACTTACTTTGTGTACATGTTGAACTCAACCATCCAGGTTTACACCCTCCAATACACTCTCCAGTCACGGGATCACAGGGTGACTGCTCGTCCTTACAGTTTCTCTGGGAGCAGTTCAGACTACAGTCGATACCGTATGTCCCATCACATTCTGAAACAAATTAGACTCTTGGTATTGTCACTAACGACGATTTATCATTAGCATGTTTTAGCGCACGAGTTTAAGGATATAATGTATATGCATAGTAACTTGTCCATGCATACAATTTCGAGCGTGGACATCCAATGCCCTAAAACTTATACTTCCAAGTTTGAAATTATTTGCGAAATCGCGTTAGCCAGACCTTCGTGTTTGAAAAACCCACGAGTGCTAAAAATCGCACTCTTCAAAATGATTAGGAGAGGGATATAAATCACACTCCTTAAAATGCAGACGATTGGGGATACTCGCATCCCGCCAAATAATCAGAATTAGCAAGAGACCGAGAGGAATTGCACCTATGAACATTATTTAGTTTGAAGTGTAATGAGTTCTAAACTATATTTCTGAAGAGTTAATTTTTTGTGTTTTCAAAATAGATATCCTAATTTATCTACCTGTACAATTAAGATGGTTGTTCTCAAAGATGAAGGAATGGGCCATTGCAGTCTTAAACAGGGACAACAAGACCCTAAACATGATAATTTCTACCCCAAAAAATGTATTTAAAAAAATGCACCCTAATGTAAATATAATTTTAAAATATACGATTTACACTCGGGAAATTCTAATTGCTGAGTTAAACTCAAATCGGTGTATGCTTGCATCAGGTGTCCGTCAATCGATCACATGTAGCCAATAAAAATCTTACTACTAAGGTCAATGTCCTTGGCTTTAAATCGAGTGGCATATCGTGAAATAGAACCATCTGAAAGTAATAATGCTATGCTACTAATGAAAACAAAACACGCTTTACTAAATTATATGCAGTTTGTTGTTGTAAGTGTTTACTGTGATATCGACATGTATTAACATAGAATTATTGGTCGAAGCACCGGCTATTTTTTCTGTACGTGATACAAAAGACGACAGTGTAAAATAAATGTCGCGATCATTACCTACATGGTACGAAATCAAACAAAACCTTACAAGTGTGATTTGTTCAATATAGAGGCGCGTTATTTCGCGCCCGTCAAATTGAGTTGAGGGGATTTGACGGGCTTGATAGCGCTCGCGCCCGTCAAAAACGAAGGTCTGGTTAACGGAAAGCTGGCCAGGTAAATCGTTAATATATTAGCAGCAATGCGTTGCCCCAACCTCTAGAGTAATGCTATCTGTTGAGTATATATTTAACATTATGAAATAGAAGTCATGAAATAAATTGCAGTAAGTTTGTTTATGTGTTTGTTGCGAGCCTGAGTAGATAATGTCCAAACCTGTATCTATGCAAATCAGTCGTGAGAGTATGCATTAATAATTATCAAATAACTATTAGCATAATAACATCCCAGCGCCATATACAAGAGTACCCTAAATCATCATAGTATGCATAGTATGTACGTGTAAAAATCCTGTGGATAGATTATGTAAAGATTGAACTGTCAGAATACATACTATGTAAGTAGTTATCATGGTATTTCTGTAATTAGTTTCTAGGAATATCCGACAGTGTATAAAGGATAAACGCTTTAGACTGAACAGTATACTATTCAAAATAAGTAGTGGATATTCCATTTGTAATATCAAAAGTTATGGAATGTAAAGAGATAAACCTATCAATAAGTGCACGGTGTGCGTTAATGTTCCCTCTTGGAAGTCAGGACAAACGCTGCGATTGTTTGTAATGCTAAACATGGTATTGATAGTGCACGTGCGAGTGATGCCATTTCAAATTGAATGTGTACTGTGTTCGGACGTTATCTGCACAACTTGGCTATTAGGAGATCACCTGTTTCTATTGTTGTTTTCAAGAGGGGACACCAACCATCAATTACACAATATCCCCTCGAGAAGACAGAAATAGAAATAGGTGATACCTTTTTTACATTTAAAGATATAATAGTTGTGGGTTACTTTTTATAGATATTTTTTTGTCGAACATACTACGAACTATTTTATTGAAAACTGTTTTGGAATAGGGGAGGGGGAGGCTACAATTAATTAATATTGCAATAAATGTCCCCACATATTTCTTATGCTTTGTTACATTTGAATATCCCATACCAATGTTTAACAATATGTTAAGCAGTTTATGCCTGCTTTCCATTAAAACAATTTAGCTTGCATGTTCGCGCATGCGTTTTTCAATATAATGTATTTATGTAATCATGTGTCAATGAGCAATATGTCGGCACGGTGACGTTAAAACGTGAAGTATTTACTAGAAACATAAACATACACTTGGACAATTTTAAATTGTGTCGAGTAGTTCACCTGCTGAACACATATACGGAAATGCATATTCAGCATGCGAAATCACGATAGTCGAAAGCAGGCCGCACACTAAATTGGTGGTAGAGTCGTGCAACTCATTTAACGCTTGTTACATTACACTAAATTTAATTCTTATTACAAAACGGTTCTCTTAGTACTGACTCAATTCATTTAATCCACATTTCAAGAGCATGCAAACCAGAGTATGTTTGTGATCAATATATATGAATGTGGTACTGATATATCAATTCACCTGTACAGTCGACACCTTTGTACCCAGTTTGACAACTTGTTTCACATAACCCGCTCGCTCCATCACACGGTGACCGTCCCTTACAATGTCTGGCTGAACATAACCGTGAACATCTCGGCCCATATGCCCGACCTCTTGCACACGCTGGAAGAAAACATCATTACATGACATCTCGCTTCTTGCTACCCTCACTGCTGTGTTTCATCACTGATGGAGCTGCTGTGTTTATCTTGTGATATTCATAATACAATATTCGAAACAGGTTGTGTGTATGTTTTGTCTACGGAGATATACTCTGAATCGGATTAATAGTGTGACGTGTCTGTCTAGTTTAAGCGCCAAAAACGTGGGTTACTGATACTACTGTATTTATATATGTGGTTTTTCTTTTTTTAAATACTATCATTTTTATTATGTATGATATGACTGTATGTTTTAATATTGAACTGTTTTTAATCTATCTAACTTCATAAGGAGTGTATATTATAAATAGGAATGTTATTCTTGCATTTTATTGTATATATTTTGGGTGAGACTCTAATAAAAAAATATATGTCTGTCTGTCTCTTTTTTCGCGAATAAGCAACTTGGCGCATGTTAGCAACGCTTAAATTTCGCGAATGCGGAAATTAACGCGTACGTATACATTTCACGAGTCAAGGTGTGGCGCGAACGACGCGAAATTGAAACTCACGCGAATTTCCCCGGTTGACAGCAGTTTCATATATGATAGTTTCCATGACGTGTTTTTATTAGACATGTCAACAATACTGAAAATACAATATAATCTCATATTCTGGAAACAAAAGCGTAAGTATTCGTCCCAAATGATGTATAACATGGTTCCCAAATAGGTTAAGCAGTTAATTTAAGCTAGATAACAGCACGTGCTACTGACAAAACAAAATCCGTAAATATGTTTTTAGATAATGTTCCTGTACTGCTTTTGGTAATTTAAGGTGTCATACATAATTGTGTTATATTTAAATCATGGGCGTACCAATTACCTGTAGAGCAGTCTACACCTGTCCACCCAAGTTGACATTCTCCTACGCACTCCCCAGTGATAACGTCACATGTTGAAGTACCCACACAGTGACGGTTGGAACATTGATTTTCACAGTTAGAACCATATGACACACCATGTTGACACACTGAAATATGATAACAATATAAATAAAAGGAGCAGTATATGTACTGAAATGATGTTTGTTATGTGTTCTGTTTATCTATAACTGGATGTAATAATTTGAACAAAAATCATTAAGGCTATTCATATTCCTTGTTTTAAACATCCGATTGATATTTCAAAAGTGACTACGAAACTGTAACCATAATTATTAGTTTTTTTTATTTATTTGTTGCTATCCTCTAATGCAATGTATATAATACGCACTGATGTGTTTGGCTGTTTTACCTGTTTAGTTGGTGACATTATTCTCATTCACCTGACACGATTTGCACAGGCTCCACTGCATGGTTCCTTTTGAGTGATGCACGACGTTTGATTCCGAGAGACTGGTGCTTCGCCCTAAAGCCCACAACTAAAGGGTTGTTGTTTTACAACTATCAGCTATCTAGACAATAATGAGCGCTTACAACCCTCTCCTCGACTCAACTTGTCTCTTTTCGGGGATGTAACAAGTATATTTGTTATCTAAGTATTAGTATCTAGTGAATCGAATACTAGTATCTTACACAGCTATATTCTATGGTTGAACATAATTTCGTATATTGGTTAATCGATTGAAAAATATCCAGAAGCAAACTGATCAACACAAAGTGTTTACCTTGAGTACAGTCAACTCCATCCCACCCTGCTTGGCATCCTCCCTGACAACGGCCGGAATACACACTGCATGGATAGTTGTTTCCAAAAGCACAGTTGCGATCAACGCAAGACTTGTTACAGTTTGGACCATACTCATCTCCCGCCCGACATCCTTGAACAAATAAAATGACGAGCCAGTCAACACGCCATCAATAGATATTTCAGTAACTTTATATACGGTTGGGGTGGGATTTAGCTCAGTCGGATGAGCGCTCGCCTATAGTGCCGCGGTCGCAGGATCGAACATCTTCGGTGTACCCATCAATTGGACTTTTTCCGTTCCAACAGTGTCCCACGACTAGTATACCAAAGGCCGTGGTGTGTACTATCCTGTCTATGGGAAAGTACATATAAATCATCCCTAGCTCCTTATCGGAAAGAGTAGCATATATGGAGGCAGCGGGTTTCCTCTAAAGACACATATCAGAATTACTAGTACCATATGTTTGACGTCCAATAGCAATAAAATAAAAAATCAATGTGCTCTAGAGGTGTCGTTAAATAAAACAAACTTTAATTATCTCTCTCTCTCTCTCTCTCTCTCTCTCTCT
>JAUUEI010581779.1:0-10821 GCA_032274625.1 Depressigyra globulus
CCCCCCCCCCCCCCCCCCCCCCCCCCCCCCCCCCCCCCCCCCCCCCCCCCGGTCCTGATTTTGTACCACATACTATCTGGATACATCACTGCATGTAGATGTAATTATTGCATATATCATTATTTCTTGTTGATATCCAGTCAAAAGACATACATCTGCCAATACTGAAAACAGGAATCTGACTAATTTTGTTAATTTCAGTTCCAGATACATTGATGATCTTATAACATTCAACAATTTTAATATCAAAGATTACTTTCCATTGATTTACCCACCAGAGTTAGAAATAAAAGAAACCACCGAAAGCAATAAATCTGTTTCAACAGTCAAGGACTCCTGAAAGCTTTCAAAAAGTTGTATGGTAGGCACTCTGAAGCTATTATACGATATCACTGATCAAAATGTTTGATGAAATACCCTATCTTATTGGTGAATTGCTTGCACATATCAACCATTGTACAAGCAACAAATGGACTTGACAGCTGTATGCCATGCTCATGACGGGTGCCACAGTTGGGGCAGGATATGCTCACCTTTCGCGAACAACTGATATCACTATTTAGGAAGTGATTCATGAGTGCAGACTATCAGCTGTGCTCATGACGGTGGTGTGGAAGGATATCAAGCTTTTCATCATTTTTGGTGACTGCTTGTACATATCAAGCCGTTTGCTGTGCTCGTGGCGGGTGCTGCCTGTAGGGCGGGATGTGCTCACCTTAAGCAAACACCTGATATCATCGTTGTTTAGGCAGTGATTCATGAATGTAGGTTATCACTGCTGCATGTATTCACTGAGCTCTGTCATGTGTCAGCCCACCTAAAAGTTATGCAGTAGGAATGAAATATATTTTGCATGATCGCCTTGGAGTGACAGTCCTCCCGAGAACGAGGCACTTGATAGTAGTTCACGGAGACTGTCTCAACCTTGACAAAATGAGCTCAGGATCTGCATTGAGCGGTGTGGCAGTTTTGATTGTCATAAGTTTGGTTGTTCGGATATGGTAGTTCTTCTGTGTTCTGCAATATCAATTACAAATATTACATTGTGTTCTTTTTCAGAAAATTATTCTATTGCTTATGAAGACATTACTTCACTAAAGGATGTAACTATACCATTTAGTGTATTTGTGACTGGAACCTGTACTTACCTTCTGCCTACTTGTACTTGGTCTTACATGGTTTGTATTGCTATTTTCCATAGTTTTGTTTTTAGTTGTGTTTCTCCTACAGTTACGCAGCAAAGCAGTGTTTTATTTCAAATCATCTCAATGGTCATTTGGTAAAACTGGCACATGAATTTTGTATCTTTTTTGTGTCATTAAACTGCAGACTTTACAATGTGGATTAAATGAATGTCATTCACATTCCTGAATAGAATATCAAATATGCTTGACTGACATATTTGCCACCCAGAAGCAATGGGCCTGTACAATCTGGGGGTAAATGTGGTTATCTAAGCCTGGTTCAAGCCTCGAAATAAATATTTTTGGTTTTCCTACATCAATCAATTACGACCTGACACAAAAGAAATTATACCTATCACAAAACATTGTAAATAAACATAAAATAAATGATATGTTTTATGTTGTCACGATGATGCTGTGTTTCGTTCTCGACATTTTGTGCTGAGTTAGTGGATGTTTTATTTTAATTTGTATCAGACAATGACCATGACCGGCCGCTTATTTTAAGGCTTGCTGGTTGTTCAAAACCTGGGTTAGTGCTTACCCTTAAGTCCTTAACCCTGAGTTACAGCTTACCACTGGTTTCAAACTACATTGTTCGAACGTTTGGTAGCGCTAACTCAGGGTTACATATGCCCTAACTCTAGGTTAAAGATAACGCATCTCTGACCAGCGGATAAATGTCAAACCACTTAAAAATGGCGATACAGTGACAAAAATAACAAACTGCGACATATTATCAACATGGAACAGCTAGTTTAAATCAACAAACCGAAACAGAACGAAAATCTCGATACAGTTATAAGCTTACAATGATATAGCGTTCGTATACTACAAGGATTTCCACTCTGCAAACATCCAGGTGACCACAAAGAAAACAAATAACATTTTCATAATTGTAACTGACAAATTTCCACGGTGAAGAAAGACAATTCGAAATCATTTTACTCGCTTATTTCCCGTCTTATGATGTAGTTAGAATGGGGCCAATTAGATACTTGTGATATATTTAAATCATTTATTTCTATGACAATACAATTGTTAGTTGTTTTAATTTCATATTGCTTGAGCAGCCTATTCGCTATATTAACACATTCTCAAATGTCAAATTCTTGTCATAGTAACAGGGTCTGTAACAAACAAGTTTACTTCCACCCCTTCCCCTTTTTCATATATAAATTACTGACTATAAAAAATATTATTAATAAATGTATATACTATAATATAATGCATGACTGATAATTCATGGGGTGTGAATTTAAAAATAGCATAATCCAATATCAATTCAAATTAGGATAACAAGACAACTTTAACTTCTGTGTTTGTCCTATCTGGCCCATTTAGACCCTTTGGTTTTATTTCTGACGTCACCCAAGTTTCAAGATTTTGTCTTGTGAATCGTTCATTTTAACGGTTAATAGCGTTTCGATGAACACACATTTACCCTTGAACTGTTTGTTAATGAATCTGTTAATTCACTACATATTTACACCAATATAGGCTGATACATCTACGATAAATAGTTTTCTATCAGTGTTATTTGGTTATTATTTTTAATTTGTTTTCAATTTCTTTTTTATTTATTTCTGATTTGGTGACATGCAGTATACAAAGCATTAACATAGCTGTAAATATCACCAAAACACTAAATATGTTATAGCAAATATGAGTTTACCATACTGTATATCTCTCCAAACAATGGAGGAATTTAACGTGTACGAAGATGTGGCTATTTTTAGATGTGACATCATAATACAAAACTGACTTCTCAATGATTGGTCAACTGTATTTAACCATGCGTTAGAAAAAAAAATAACCCCTAGTTTGCTAACCTTAAGTTAAAATTGTGTTTCAGCAAGTTTTCTTTTTTATCCAGTGATTATCCAACCCTGGGTAAAGGAATTTAAACCTGAGTTAGTGCTAACCAGTGGTTAAGCTAACTTAGGTTTCGAACAACCGGGCCATGGTGTACAGGATTGCCAAGATACTATTTATTGAACTAGGATCAATTGTTTTTTTTCAGACCATTTTTCTTCTTTTTCTTCTTTTTTTTCTTTTTTTGTTTTTGTTTCTTATTGAACAAGCAGGAATTGCACAGCAGTAGTACAAGTTCAACACACATGTATGTTACTAACGAAACAGGAACACATGTTAAATAATGATATATACAGTACTCTTTCATGATGGTATTATTTAGCAAATATTTTCTGATCATTGAATATATATTGTGAAGATATTTAGTTGGGGTTATGGTTTGACAGTGAATGGTGGGGTGGTATATTGACCCACTTCTTCCTTTTTTCTTTTCTTTTATACTCATTATAAAATATATCTTAAAACCGTTTGAACTACTGAAAACTGAAATGTCCGTGTGTATTAATCTTGCTTCATTCACAGCAAACCTCAAACTGCAACATTTATACATACGCGTTAATTTCTAAACTAGGTGATGCCTTGTTAAATGTCATGAACGTATACCAAGTTGCGTTTTGGCGGGAAAAAAATACATGTTGCAAATATTAATCAAGTTTACAGTTTCTGTTGTTCATAATGAGTTGTTCCCCCTCCCAGAGAGGTTTGGATCCATAGCTTTTTACTTACTATCATGTCCTACTTAGTCACAGTATAGCATGTTTGTTTGCAAGAATGTATATCCTCTAATACATGTACTTGCTACATAAGAACAAGTACATATGTTATAAAGATTGGCTTCAGATAAACAAAGTTAGGATCGGAAGGGGAGTTGGGACATATTTTTATTACTAAAATTAGTGGAGGATAGGGATATATAATTTGAAATGTATATTGTTTTAAATAGTTTGGTGACATTAGTTTAGTTAGTACTTATGCAAGATTATGGGGAATGTTTCAATATTTTGTTTATACACCTATAAGCCAAAATAATGTAATAAAGAACACACACTTTAATGTATAATACATTGTAGTAACTAAGTTTGTAATATGTAAAATTATTCATTATAGTTCAATAGGAAATACCTATTATGTGTAGAGTAAATCTCAGTTCAATTATTAAGTGATCACTTTCAACTCATTCTGCCAATGCTCCCCCTCTTTAAAAAAACCCTGATGTAATATTAACAAGATGAGAAAGAATATTTTAGTATATTTGTAGCAAATGTTATAAATATTGTAATTGGCATTTGCTCTATGACTAAACTTAGCACTGAGACAAATATGTATGCTGAATAAAGAGACGGGTACATTATTATTTGTTTTACCAGTGGTCTTCAGACACTCAGAAATGTATTGAATTACTCTCAGATATAAAATATGAAAGTTGTCATGTGTCTTAATTTAGAGCTGGTTAATGAGCAGTTATGGCTGCTTTTTGTTTTGGTAAATGTTTTGCGATTATTTTTGCAGATTCAGGGTAAGACTGAGGAGAGACTAGCAGATGATCTAACAAGTATAACCGGCAATAACACATGGTGTAATTCAGGAGTCGAAAAAGCAACCTGCAAATTGAAATTCGATTCAAGTCCACTGCATTTTTCCGGCAAATACGTTTCCTTAACTGTTTCCATTACCCATCCTTCTTTGCCTGGCGTTGTGCAAACCATAACCAGCTCAGCCGTTCTATTTCCAGGTTAACATTTACTTTTATTTAAATTTTAACTGTCTATCGAAATATATCTGGGATAACCAGTTCATTAGTTTATTTTGTTTGTTGTCCTGTAAACTTTGTATTTTCTTTTTGATGGTTTATTTTTAGTGGTTTGTTTTGAGGTTTGTTTTGTGGAGGTTTTGCGCTTTTGTGGGGTCTTTGTTGAGGTTTTTTTTTTGCATAATCCGAATGACACAATTGTTATCACAATCAAGAGAATTCAACAATAAAATGAACTAACAGTTTAGTTAATTCATACCAATAAATCTGGGTAAATCAAAAGAGGAATCTGGCTAAAATGTTTAATTTCACTTTCAGCTACATTGATGATCTTATGACATTCAGCAATATTGTAAGCCCCTAGGCTGATAAAAGGAACAAGTCAGGAATGGTACAACATATCACATCAGATATATTCACAGTGGTCAATAAGCAATGAATTAATACATCAACAGCAGCAGCAACATTTCAGTAGATCCTATCTGGTGTTCAAGTGAAGCTGAGCTAGGAACTTAGTCTAAGTAGTGTACTTGGAAGGAAGGCATAAACATAGCTTAAATTGCTTTAAATGTGTTGTTGTTAAATAAAATTAATCTTTAAATAGTTCTAAACAATTTCAGTTGCAATTAATCTTATTCCAAAGGCCAGATATTACAATAAATTGCTTACATTTAACATAAGGGTCTTACTTTTATTTCTTTATTTTAGATGTTATGACTTTGAGACCAAAATTGAAAGTGTTGAGCAACCGCTCCTTCGTCTCTTTTTATACTTTTTGGATGACGTCCCATGACGCCATCTAACCAATCACTTGGCGACACACCAGATCGGGTGTACTTCACAAAGTAAATGCTAAATAACTGTATAAATAACATATATTTAGAATCTACTAACATTTAGTAATCGAATGATGTATACTGCCCCAAAATCAAGTATTCACTGTACAATGTATAACATAAACACCAAGGCAGCGTCTCATGTTTCGAACATACACGTCCAGTACCTACTTATTTATATTTGTCATTCAGCAACAACAGTGATGCAAGCTCTGTCCCAAGCGGAATTAGTGGTGCACTGTAATACTTAAACACACACAATTCATTTCATGATATAAGTCACCGTTAGCCTATGCCCCATTTATGCACTATAGTAAAAACAACGTATATCACCAAATACACTCGTACATCCTATTAGAATAAGTATGTGTACATTATAAACAGCTAAAGGAAACAACGCGAGTTTAGTATAGTCTAAGCAAGTTAAATTTGGTACCAACAGATATAAAGTAACAAGTTCAACGGAACATCGTCTTACCAAGTAAAAATAAATTAACTGTCAGTTTAATGTCAAAACTAGTGGTATGCAGTCATGTGATTTCTTATATTACTGTAAATAGACGTAATTAAAGGAGCAGCATCTATTGAAATATTAAGATCACAGGTTACCTTCCATTGATTCACGCACCAGTTAGAAATAAAAGAAACCACAGAAAGTGATACATCTTTTTCATACCTTGATCTATACATACATATTCAGATTGACGCTGACCTTCATACAATGTTGTACATGATGTATGATACAAGGGGCGAATTCAACTTTCCAATAGTCAATTTTCCCTTCATGTCGAACAACATTCCTTCTACTCTAGCTTTTGATGTCTACATGTCACAACTTGTCAGATACCTTAGGGCATGTTCATCATATTTGTTTTGTTTTGTTTTGTTTCTCAACACATTTTAATTTACAAATGTAAATTCGGTTATATCGGCGTCGGACGCATGGTTACGCCGAGGAAAACCCCCAGTTGCTAGCTGACGGGGATCGATCCTAGACCGACCGCGCATCAGGCTCCAGCTGTTCATCATATGCCGATTTTAAACAACCACATATTCTGGTAGAGAATTTGTTTGATCAGGGTTATAACATTCAAGGACTCTTGAAAGTTTTCAACACGTTTAATGGTAGACACTCTGAGGCTATTACACGATATGACGCATCACTGACCAAAATGAAGACTGATGCAATTCCCTATTTTGACCTTGTGCAGGCGTTTTCATCTGTTTTTTGTGAATTGCTTGTGTGTGCCGTGCTCATGATGGGTGCCACTGGATACGCTCACCTTTCGCGGACACTTGATATCGTCACTGTTTATGCAGTGCTTCACAAGTACAGGCTACCACAGCTGTATATGTCCTGTGCAGATTTACAAAATCCGGCGGGAGTGGCAGGCCTCATAAAAGTGATGCAGTAAGGATGAAATATATTTTACGTGATCGCCCTGGAGTGACTGTCCTCCCATGAATGAGGCACTTTATGGTAGTTCACTGAGACAGTCACGACCTTGCCAAAATACCCTTTCACACCTGCCTTGTGCAGAAATACGATTTTGATTGCGATAACAGTTTTCGTTCAGATACGTGCATTACGTCATGGGTGCAATCACTAGATAATACCAAATAAATGCTTAAATGACAAAAACAAATAACCCATATCAAAAGTTACATTTATTTGTTTCCTTGATTTTAAACCTGTTAGCTATTAACGGAATGAAAATAGACTAGAAATGCAGAAACAGTAACATACTAAAGCATACGTAACTCACTTTTCCATATCTCCATTAAAAACCCCAAAAAAACCCATTGGGCACAATTAAACAAAGCCAACAACATTCGGAAGGGGAGGGAGGACTCCACAGAAGAAACCATGGGATTATGACTTGTTTACAGGCCATATTACTCTGTCGATTCTCGATTTTCTGTTCTGGGTTTTTCCTCATATTAATCTTGTACAATGCATCTTGACCCTTAGTGTTAACAAAACAAATGTATGGTTTACCCTTTGCTTTTCAGATTGTGACTGGGCTGTTGCCTTTCCCATTGTTCAGATCTGCTACATTACACTGATGGTTGGAACTTTCATTTATTCCAGAGAGTATGGTAATTAAATTTAGTATGCATTTAATAACACGTCTTTGGAGTGAACTTGTAGGGACCATTCTCAACTATCTGAATAATTATTGGGGAAAAAAACACACCCCACACACAATAAAATGCCTTTGAATCACCTAATTTAAATTATCAACTATTTCTATTGAAGTTTCACCTTCCCATGTTTATTGTATCTGGTATGTAATGAACTGAATGTGTGGGTTTTTTTATGTGTTTTGTTTCATGTTTCACACAAAAATAGTAAATTGAATTACTATTTCCCAATATCGTATATTTTAACATGTAATGCCTTGATGATAAATACTCTGTATGTCATCCCACACAAACCTGAAATTAATTGTTACCTCGTCATTGTTTCAAAACGAATCCATGTGCAAATCTCAATTGAGCAAATACTCCATATTACAGAGCAAGATTTATATACAGTATCCGCGGCCATGTACTACACATCAGGGATGTTTGTTTCATAGAATAGTATCATCCTTAGGTAGGAAACAGAAACAATAAAAAAAGAAAATCAACAAGAAATTTGATTGTAGTTCACCTTTCCAAAATTCCCTTTCAACTCTGCCTTGTGCAGATATACGGTTTTGATTAATTTAATAGTTTTATCATTTGGATTATAATGGACATTTTGTAACAAAATAATAATAAAAACAATTTGCATTATATATGAAAGTTAATGAAATTTCATATTTAAAGATTTATACAATATTTAAGTGTATAATTCTTTTTCTCTCAACCTTGCATATGCAAGATAGAAATACCCCATGTGAGAAAGCCATGTCCATTTATTAAATTTCTATCTCACATGGTTACGGTTACTAACATATGCTAATTCAGTGTTACGTTTAACAGCTCTTTGCGTGGTAAAACTGATATTAATTCTCCTTAAACAGTTATTGTTTTTATCTGGTAATCCGAAAAGAAGAGTGGGATAAAAATGCAGAAAATATGATGATATAGTTCATTTGTAACAAAACTGTATAATAAAAAAGTTACTTTTACAACCACATTGTCAGTTGCTGTAGTTTATTTCCAATAGGGATGAGAGAAAAATAATCCAATATATGCAGTCATGTGGGATAGAAAAAATACACCCTCGGTGGTGGAAATTTCCACCACCTCAGGTGTACTTTTTCTATCCCACATAACCGCATATGATGGATTTTTATAATCACTATCAACATTTTCGGTATAACTGCATTTGATTTAATGATGCAAGAACAAAATGCCGATATCGACCATTTTAAATTCCATTTTTGGGGGGTCTTTTTAATTGTTTTTGTTTTTTCCCACCTAAAGTAAACATATTTACTCTGAGACGGATGGAGATTAACTCATGATGTTTCTAAATATGACGACAATCAACCTAAAATTGTAAAACTTATTATTCAGAACTTTTGTGTTCATAAGGAAACCTTTTTCTAACAACATAAACAATTGAAAAGCAACATCAACTAGCTTGCAATGTCTTTTTTTGTTGTTGATTGCATTCTTCTGAAATTTGATACATCGTTCAGATGGCTAGTTCCCATATGTTAATAGAATTTAAAAAGAAAAATGTTTGAAAGTGTTATGTTCAAGATAATTCTGAAACATTAGTATTATTGCCTGAAAATGTCTACACATACTACCAATACTTCTAATAGTGGTTAAACTGAGTGATATGGTCGATTTAGTGAGATTTTGTTTCATTGTTCGTTTCCTAACAAGAAATTATCATTAAAACACTGTGATACAGATTACTGACCATACATACTGAACATCATTGTCTCAAATTGTACACTAAAATGAAAAAAATGTATCCTTTTTCTGCGATGTACCTGTATTATGTATCTGATATATTCTAAATTATTAATTATTAGCCCATTGGTACAGTGCCCGCCTGATGCGCGGGCGGTCTAGGATCGATCCCCGTCAGCTAGCCACTTGGGTTTTTTCTCGACGTAATTATGCCTAAACAGTGATGGTGTTCGCGAAAGTTGAGCACATCCGGTCCCATCAGTGGCACCCGTCACGAGCGCATCACACAGTTGTCAAGTCCATCTGTTTTTGTACAATGGTTGATGTGTACAAGCAATTCACAAAAAAGATGAAAAGGCCTGCACAAAGTCAAAATAGTGTATTGCATCAGACATCATTTGGTCAGTGATGCGTCATATCGTGTAATAGCTTCGGAGTGTCTACCATAAAACGTGTTGAAAGCTTTTAGGAGTCCTTGAATGTTATAACCCTGATCAAACAACTTCTCTACCAGAATATGTCATTGTTTAAAATCGGCATATGATGAACATGCCATAAGGTATCTAAAAAGTTGCAAAATGTTGACACCAAAAGCTGGAGCAAAAGGAATGTTTCTCGACATGAAGGGGAAAATGACTATTGATAAGTTGAAGTCATCCCTTTTATCATACAGCTTTGCATGAAGGCCAACGTCGATCTGCACATCTATGTATAGATCAAGATATGAAACAAATTTATTTGTTTGTGTGGTTTCTTTTATTTCTAACTCTTGTGGGTTAAGTCAAAAATATAACGTAAGACAGCTGAAAATGACTCAAGTTTCTGTGATTCTGATTTATGTTACACACAAAACTAAAGTACTATTTATCAACGATCTATTTTTCTAACATGGACTTAACCTTTAAGACAACTGCTGACCAGACTTAAGTTTTTTCTAACCAACTAATTCAAAATTCTGTAGATAAAAAACGTTCCTGAATACTTACTTTCATCTTTTAGCAAAAACAAACCCCTGACTAGACATGAACAGTGAATATGAACTTGTATATATATATATATTTTTTTTTTTTACAGTCATTACTTTTATGGCTGTACTGACAATAGCCTTTTGAATAGGAACAACATCGTTCGACAAATAACCAATTTAGTATATACGAATGTGTGGCTTATTTCATTATGTAAACATACATTTTTCTTTCTTTCTTGTCTATAGACACAGTTTATATGTAATAGTTTATAAAGATTATTCAACTTTTAAATTGGCATTCTAGTGTAGGCTCGGGGGGGGGGGGGGGGGGGGGGGGTGGAATATTTTTTT
>JAUUEI010581890.1:0-10818 GCA_032274625.1 Depressigyra globulus
AGACTTAGTCAGGGGAAACCTACTACAGTTTTCCATTAGTGGCAAGGGATCTTTTATATGCACTTTCTCATACCATGGCCTTTGGTATACCAGTCGTGGAACACTGGTTGGAATGGGAAAAAGTCCAATTGATGAATTCACTGAGGAAATTCCACTCAGCGATCTTAGCACCTCCACAACAGAAATAAAGGTCAATAACAGATGAGGTACAAAAAACAATGATCCACTTTTACCTTTTAATTATATTTGTAAACTCTCATCTGCCAGACCTATTTGTATCACTACATTCATTTTCTTCTGCTTGTGATATACGGTAATACACGTATGATTAAATTGCTTTTCAAAATCAAAAGGAATCTGACAATGAACATATGTACCTAAAATGTCATGACTAGCCAAAATATAGACACACATATTTATATTCATAACCAAGCTTGATAGATCGTCTTTTTTAAAAGTAAGTCTGTAAACTGTTCTCATATGAAATGAATTAGTATTAACAAACCAAGATGAGATAAAAGTATGTTCGTTAAATGTTTGTAAAATTATGTTAAATTTTATGATAAATTCAACAAACAGGCCTCTCCGTTCGAAAATAGCAGGACAGCAACCACTGCTCTCCTGAATATGATCCCAGGTGAGAAATAACAAAAAAAGAAGAGCAGATTCTTTACGTCGTGACATTTTTCAACTATATAATAAAATGATTGAGGCAAGCAATAAACTACTCGCCAGTTTTAAGTTTCAGGCGAGTATGAGGTGCGCATGAGTCGCTGCTCGCCTCTCATGGAGAGGCCTGACAAACACGGGTACTCTTCCCACTTAGCAGAAACAAACTTTATTAATACTTCACTGACAGGTAAACCATGTGACAGTGTCAATGTTATTCCTGTGTGCTTTACCTGTATTACAAAACTCTGAATATGACATCAAACTGTATCTAGAGAAAGATTTTTGCCAGGGTTCGAATTCCAGTACCGGCTCCAACCCAGAGCGAGTTCTTAAGGGCTCAATGGGTAGGTGTAAGGCTACTACACCCTCTTATCGCTCACTAACACCCTCTACTAACAATTAATCACTGTCCTGGACAGACAGCCCAGATAGCAGAAGTGTGTGCCCAGGACAGCATGCTTGAACCTTAATTGGATGTAAGCATGAAAATAAAGTTGAAATGAAATGTGACCACTTCTCTTTTCCTGCTTCTTGCTGCCCTAATGGGGAATAAATCAACATAGAACAGTTTGGTCATTCACCTCTAGGTCTACTTTGTATCACACAAAACAGATGTAAATTATGATAACGTGATAAAGCAGGCAATGCTTGGCAACGGTTTTCATCATGAACAAAATCATCAGCTGCACACACGTCAACATTTTAAAGAAAAATAACTGTTTTATTTCATGAAGTTTGTGTTGTTTTGTTTGATGTCAAAAACTAGAGCAAATTAATTTACTAATCATCAGCTATTAGATGTCAAATCTGCTACATTTTTCAATTAGTAGCAAGGGATCTTTTATATGCACTTTCCTGAAGACAGAATTTAGAATACCATGACCTTTGGTGTACCAGGCATGGGACACTGGCTGGAATGGGAAAAAGCACAATTGATGGTCCACCGATGAGGTTCGATCTTGCGATTACTGAACCTCAGGCGAGCACTCAACTGACTGAGCTAAATGCCGCCTCTAGGGCTCATTTGGTAGATGTAAGACCACTAGGGCTCATTTGGTAGAAATAAGACCACTACGGCTCATTTGGTAGATATAAGACCACTAGGGCTCATTCGGTAGATATGACCACTAGGGCTCATTTGGTAGAAGTAAGACCACTAAGGCTCATTTGGTAGATATAAGACCACTACGGCTCATTTGGTAGACATAAGACCACTAAGCCTCATTTGGTAGACATAAGACCACTAGGGCTCATTTGGTAGATATAAGACCACTAAGGCTCATTTGGTAGATGTAAGACCACTAAGGCTCATTTGGTAACATAAGACCACTAGGGCTCATTTGGTAGAAATAAGACCACTAAGGCTCATTTGGTAGACATAAGACCACTAAGGCTCATTTGGTAGATGTAAGACCACTAGGGCTCATTTGGTAGATATAAGACCACTAGGGCTCATTTGGTAGAAGTAAGACCACTAGAGCTCATTTGGTAGAAATAAGACCACTACGGCTCATTTGGTAGATGTAAGACCACTTGGGCTCATTTAGTAGATGTAAGACCACTTGGGCTCATTCGGTAGATATAAGACCACTAGGGCTCATTTGGTAGATGTAAGACCACTAGGGCTCATTTGGTAGATGTAAGACCACTAGAGCTCATTTGGTAGATATAAGACCACTAGGGCTCATTTGGTAGAAATAAGACCACTAAGGCTCATTTGGTAGACATAAGACCACTAAGGCTCATTTGGTAGATGTAAGACCACTAGGGCTCATTTGGTAGATATAAGACCACTAGGGCTCATTTGGTAGAAGTAAGACCACTAGAGCTCATTTGGTAGAAATAAGACCACTACGGCTCATTTGGTAGATGTAAGACCACTTGGGCTCATTTAGTAGATGTAAGACCACTTGGGCTCATTCGGTAGATATAAGACCACTAGGGCTCATTTGGTAGATGTAAGACCACTAGGGCTCATTTGGTAGATGTAAGACCACTAGAGCTCATTTGGTAGATATAAGACCACTAGGGCTCATTTGGTAGAAGTAAGACCACTAGGGCTCATTTGGTATATGTAAGACCACTAGGGATCATTTGGTAGAGATAAGACCACTAGGGCTCATTTGGTAGAAGTAAGACCACTAGGGCTCATTTGGTATATGTAAGACCACTAGGGCTCATTTGGTAAGACGTAAGACCACTAGGGCTCATTTGGTAGACATAAGACCACTAGGGCTCATTTGGTGGAAATAAGACCACTAGGGCTCATTCGGTAGACATAAGACCACTAGGGCTCATTTGGTAGATGTAAGACCACTAGGGCTCATTTCACCACTATACCCTCTTCTCCATCACTCACCTCAAACAATTAACCACAGACAGTGCAAAAAGTTGAGGTGTGTGCCCAGGACAGCATGCTTGAACCTTAATTAGACAGAAGCAAGGAAAATATGGTTGAAATGAAAAACAAAAATTAAAACAAGAAGTCTTATTTTGTCTCAAATACTGTGTGACTGTATTCTTCTAGTTATCAGCAACATTTCCAGCAGTGGACTAGGGCTGTTTGTTTACAATCACGGTTCTTGCTGTTTTCTCTCCGTTAGCACACATCACAGGATCCATCGCACATCAAAGGTAGAAAACTGTCATATTGGGCTCCTCACACCATCTATCTCGCCAAGGCATCTGATATCTGCTAATGAACTGGTATGATAAATTCTTTTTCAACTACAATAACAGAATTGAGACTTCCCACCGTTGTTAAGTGGGGTGTCCAAACTCCTGGGGTTTTTTTTCATCAGTCGCAACAATATTTTGTGACCACACATGTTGGTAATGTTATACTGTAGTTGATAAATTTGTTCGATTTTTTTTTTACTTTTTACTAAAAACATTATTTGTTTATATTTCTATTATTTATTTTGGTTGAAAAGTACATGATCAGCGTTTTATTTTAAAGATAATAAATATCTATTCAAAAGATTTTATTTTATTTTTATAAATTTTTAAAACATTTTTCCTTAAATAATGTTTATTATATCATTATGTTATTTATTTTTGTTAAAATGTACACATCACATCATTGCTCTGGGGAAGGCTATGTTACTTGTTAGTTTAGTTGAAAGAGGAGGTAGGATCCTGCTCAGTTGGTTGAGTGCTAATCTGAGGTGCCGCAGTCACAGGATTGAACCTCTTCAGTTGATCCATCAATTGGGATCTATTCCATTCCAACCTGTGCCCCATGACCAGTATACGAAAGGCTGTGGTAGGTACTATCCTGTCCTTGGGAAAGTGCATATCGATGGATCCATCAATTGGGTTTTTCCAATTCCAACCAGTGTCCCATGACAGCTATACCAAAGGCTATCCTATCTATGGGAAAGTGCATATAAAAGATCCCTTGCTGCTTATCAGGAAGAGTAGCCTATTTGGCAGCAGCAGGTTTCTTCTAAAGACGTATGTCAGAATTACAATATGTTTGACGTCCAATAGCCGATGATAAAATAAAGATCAATGTGCCCTAGAGGCATTAAATAAAAACTTTTTTTAACTTTCTAACTTTAGTTAGAAGAGCGCTGGTCTCTCAGTCTGAGGATCAAATCCCCTCGGTGGAAGTAGATTTGTCAGTTCCATGATTAATTTGAAACATCATAAAACTGAACTGATCACTGATCACGACATCCATTTTTACCAAACTAAACGTTCTTCACATCAAACCAACTTTCTAAGCATTGCCTTCTTTGACCACAAAATGCATTTAAAATGATGATTCAACATTATTGTTTGTAACTTTTTTTGTTGTTAAAAGTTTTGCAGGTTGCTGTGAGGAATTCTAATGACTGTTGAGCATGTTGTATGCTCTAAGTGGAGGGCTGTGTTGAATTAGACCAGTGACAACCTTCTTTCCCTGCCATTACCGACATCTCGTTATGGGATACTCACCCATCGATGCAAATAAAGAAAAAATCCATAATGGACCCAAAAGAAAATGGCCCCCGATGAAAGGACATAAAAGCCAAATCTCGCAAAGGAAATGGGACGGAGACCTTGGCACTCGACTATTGCAAACATCAATTGTTAAATCAGCGATTGTTGAAGCGACTTCCATTAGGCATTTGCAAAGAGTGCTCCTGTAAAGGAATGTATCTTTTGAAAGTGTCACACAATCTCTCAGCGAGTTTGTTACAGCACTCTATGTGTGCATGCCTCTGTATTCGACTGAGGGGACTTTATGTCAGCCGCCAACAAGCGAAATTAGTCCATCTTCAAAACCGACAACACCCAGCGAGGGTAATAGTCTCCTGATAACACTCAGTTAATGTGTCCCTGCGACGTTTTGTCTCTCTCATTTCTGTTTGGTATACAAGTACAGAATTTAGTCTGTCGAGCCCCACGAATGTCTCAAAGACACCATTAGAGATTTTCTTCTGTGAAGATGGAGTGTCATACACATGGTTTAAGGTATTATACCAGGAGCAACAAAACCTTTCCGGAAACTTTTAGGGTTTATTAAGAAGTACAACGAAACCGAGACTGAAATACACCCGCTGGTGGTGCCACTGAAACTGAGAATGTATCAATATTCCAAACACGAAAGAAGAAAAAAGTGAATCAGTAATGCAAGTTGAAATTGAAAATCTAAAAACATTTAAATTAAGGAACAGATGAAAAAGTAACTGAATGGAAGACATGAATGTTAAAATAATATTAAAGTTCAATTCATTTTAAAATGAAAGGGTTATTGAATGTGGTGTTTATAATTTTATTACAACTGTTTTACTTACTTCCTTACTTTTAATTTGAAATCTGAAAATTCTTTATTTTATATTTCTAAATTAGAAATAAATATACATTGAATTTTTGTCCCAAATCCTAAAATGTTTGTATCTGCACCCTGTTAATCTGCCTTGTGTTAAGAAGTGATTTTTATTATAATAATGATTTTGTCTTTCACAAGTGATATTGGACATAGTTACATAGGGTACGAGCCAAAGCTTCTGGGAGGGCTGGTGACCTTCTCAAACATGTTTGAATTCTGCCTCAACTTCTACCCTAGTTCAAACTTTAAAATCATTACTGCTTTAAACAGTCTTGTCTTATTACATGAAAACTGTTTAACTCACTTTTGTATTTACCATTAGCAATATCATAATTCTTACTTTTAAAAAAGCCCTTATGATTCACTCTTAAAAATGGTGAAGCAGATTAAAGCCAAACACTAATTTTCTTTGAAAACTCTGACACAACATTAACAGCAAAACAAAACCATGTGTTTGTAAATATACATGCAAACTATCAAACATGATTCATCTACAAACGAACTCGGAAAACGCTACAATAATGAGAAAAATGGCTTTCTTTGAAGTTCGTCTATTAAAATCTGTGCCGATTAACATTGTGATGAGGAGCTAACCAAACATGAAACACTGAGTCGGCATCGGTTGTGAGGCAAGGTCATTATGCGACCCTCGCCACTCACTTCTGAATAATGAAACGCACATGTACGTGTAAGCCAGGGAGGATACAAAGAAAAGAAAGAAAAAAAACCTTTATCTGAAAGACCTGAGCAAGGAGGACGGAAATCTATTGTAATAGATGATTTCCTGTGTTGTTTACCATTAATACGGACCATATGTTGGAACACATAAATTTCTGTCACCGGACCAGTTTGATTTTTCAAGCAGACACAAAAGATTGGGATATCGCTTCACAGAATTCTCTTGTCTGTATTTACTGCCAAGTCAAAATTTCCTGTCTTTATGAAGACATAAATCTAAATGTGCCGTTGCCATCAGTTTAAAAAGAATGTTGGTTTGTATTCCCACCCAGGTTATTGTTTTAAAACTGTATTCTTCAATTTTACTCATTGTTTCAGCAAGGACTTGGGAGTTGGTTATTGGATATGCTTTTTTTTAATGAAAATAAACTTTTTTAGTAGGAAGTTGGTCAGTAGTCATGTATAATTTTGTTTATCATGTAATATTTAGTGTTTCCAATGCATTCAAAGTATATGATATTTTTCAGATCACACGCTTTCAGAAGTTGATAACTATGTAAATTAATCAGGTCAGTTAACTATGGTTATAGACAAAGTAAACATACGAGTACTCAAATATAAAATGAATGTAGAGTTTTCTTTCGGCTAGACTGCAGAATTGATGAATGCATTCATAGTTATTAAACGAAAACATTTCAATAGTAATTTTAGATTGTAACTTCTTTAGTGTTCTAAAAACAAAACCGTTCAGTTTTAGTGTGTTATATTTTATGACTATCCAAATTACATCATAGACAAATTGACATCATTCTCGTTTAATAGCTGCATTTGATGGTATTATAATGTTTATATAGAAAACTGTTTGTTTTAAGCTTGACATTATATGATAAAGAGATTATTAGCGGAGTGTGTTTCGATATCGTCTATATCATGTATTAAGAATAAAAAATAATATATTATACTCGCCAGAGGCTCATATAATGTGATTTTTAATCTTAATACAGGATATGTTTATTTTAAAATAGGAGACTACTGAACCAGACATATCGGTAATTGTTCTTGGGTCAAATTCTTCCTCTATTTCTTTTTCTTTCTTTTTCTGCTTATTTTTGCATGTATATAGATATTAGAATGTTTGATGTCCAATAGCTGATGATTAAATAAAAATCAATGTACTCTAGAGGCGCCGTTAAATAAAACAAACTTTACTTTGTATATAGATATTAGGTATGTCAGTTTGTTTCTTTGTCTTTCTCTTTCTGTCCATCCATCTGTCCATCCATCAATCTGTCGTTCTGTTTGTATTTCACAGACATTAACAGTAAAAAAAAAAGATGTATAATCATGTCCATATGCATGATGGGTGATAAGCAAGGGATATAAACAATGTGGCACGTTGCACAAGCCGAAATCACCACCAGATATACTGCCTTACGGAGAGTGAGTAATAGAGAAGTGGTGTGTTAGAATCCGAGACAATTTATCACCGGTAGACACCTGACAACAGCGCAGATTGCATGGCGGTCGTAACACAACCATCTTTACAGTGATTACACACACACGATTAGAAAAGATCTTATAGAAAAAGAATAAGAAAAAGAACCACAAAAACATAATCGTTTTATCTACTTCAAACTAAACAGAAATAAGAAGTTGCAAAAGAACTTCAAGAAAAACAACAGAACACTCAACCCGAAAACAATCGTTTTACCTACTTTCATACAATAAGAATGGCTGATCCATGGAATAATTTACATGCAAAGATGGGAGATTTGTTTTTAATATAGAAAACAGAAATTTAAAAATATATATTTCCTAATAGTTTTCTATACCCAACAGATAAAAGAACTCATTGACACCCCCCCACACACACACACACAAACCACCCCCACACCCCAAAAAATTATCTTGTTTTCTGTCCAATTCATAAAACATTACCAGGTTTTGCTGACTTTATTATTTTTTCTTTAATCTCAGCTATTTTTGATTTTATCAAAATGTTTGACATTGTCAATGTTGGATTAGATTTTGGTAATTAGTTTTATCATCAGTTTCCTGAAGAAAACAGAAGTCATTTATTTTGACTGTGAAGTTTGCAGATTGCAGATTGCAGCGGTTGAGTATAAACATCAATATTTTACCAAATAAAAAGTAAAGTTTGTTTTATTTAGCAACGCCTCTAGAGCACATTGATTGTTATTTAATCATCGGCTATTGGACGTCAAACATATGATAATTCTGACATATGTCTTTTTTTAGATGAAACCCACTGCCACCAATAGGCTACTCTTTCCGATAAGCAGCAAGGGATCTTTTATATGCATTTTCCCATACACAGGACAATACACCCCACAGCCTTTGTTATACCAGTCGTGGGCCACTGGTTGGAATGGGAAAAAGCCTAATCGATGGGTTCACTGATGAGGTTCAATCCTGTGACTGTGGCACCTCGAGCGAGCGCTCAACCGACTAAACTAGATCCCGCCACCTTTACTAAAGAGAATAGTTATTTAAAAATGCATACAAGAAAAGTTAAATTTGTGTCATGATGACAACGAAAATTGCAGAGATTTAATAAAACATATCAAGGGAAGGCATCAGGAAGAAGAAGAAAGATTTCATTAATGATGCTAAGCTTTCTGACTGGAAGTAAAGTTAAGTTTGTTTTATTTAACAATACCTCTAGAGGACACTGATTTTTATTTTATCATGGGCTATTGGATGTCAAACATATGGTAATTGTGACATATGTCTTTAGAGGAAACCTATTACTCTTTCCCATATGCAGGATAGTACATACCACAGCCTTTGATATACCAGACGTGGAACAGAAAAAAAGCACAATTGATGGGTTCACCGAGGAGGTTCGATCCTGCATCCACGGTACCTCAGGTGAGCATTCAGCCAAACTGAGCAAGATACCGCCACGCTGACTGGTAGATGTTGGGTTCGCATCTCGCTACCAGCTCAAAACTCATAGCAGGTTTCTAAGAGAGCAGAATATCACAATGACATCCTCTCTCTCTCTCTCTCTCTCTTTCTCTCTCACTCACTCACTCTCTCTCTTTCTCTCTCTTTCTCTCTCTCTCTCTCTCTCTCTCTCACACACACACATACACACACACACACACACACACACACATACACACACACACATACACACACACACACAAACACACACACAAACACACACACACAAACCCTTTGATTAAAACCAATCCAACTCCGTCTTTCTAACAAACAACAATTAACAACAGTCCTGGACAGACATCCGGACAGCACAGATTTCATTAATGATGCACACAAAACATTTTGCTTATGACTAAACTGGCAGCAGTCATATGGTTAAGGACCACAAAGAAATTAAAAGAAGAAACCCATTGATGCAACACAATGGGCTACTGCCTCCAAAAAATCAGCAAGGTATCTTTTATATGAATGTTCCCATACAGGACAGTACATACCATAACCTTTGATATACCATATGTGGTGTAATGGTTGGGATAAACAAAACCCAAAGGGTCCTCTGATAAGATTTGATCATACAATCCAAGCACCTAAGGTAGTCACCTTACTGACTATACTAATTCCCTTCCCGTCCCCACCCCACCCTCAAGGAATCAAAATGTCACATTGATATACCCAGCATGTGCACCAGAAGCAAATTAAATTGAAAGTCATTTTAAAAGCCAATTTATATTACTTAAACAAACTAAACCTTATACTTTTCTCTTTGTTTCTGTTTGAGCAATACCTTAAACAAAACCCCTCAAACAATTATGATTTGTGAGAATTTACATACAGAAGATATAGCAACCCAACTGCCATATTTCATATCGGTGAACGATGGAAAGATTAGAGAACTGTGCCAGGTTCACAAAAGTCATGGCTGTATCATCAGATACCGAGTTTTAGCTCAATGAAAAGTTTATCTAGCAGGTTGCACAATTCACACAACTTGGCCAACCATGCATCTATCTGCCTTGGTTTCTTTGCCAGCATCATGGCCCCTGTACCAATTTCCATGAAGAATGTGGTTTTTTAATAACACACTCAACACATTGTAATTACAGTTATATCAATGTCGGATGTATGGTTAAGTCAAGAAAAACTGCAATGGCTAGCTGACAGGGATCGATCCTAGACTGACCATGCATCAGGCAGGCACTGTACCACTGGGCTATTCTGCCTGCTCCCATAAAAAAAGTGTTTTTCCCCATCCCAACCAAATACAATAGTAAGTGCTGTCCTGTCCAGTTTATGTGAAGGTACAAATAAAATCTCTCTTGCTGCTTTTTGGCATAACAGTTGCATATAGCACAATCAAAGATTTCTAATATTTCCTCAAATTCCCTCACAGGCTAAGCTTTCTGACTGGAAGTAAAGTTAAGTTTGTTTTATTTAAAAACACCTCTAGAGGACAATGATTTTTATTTTATCATCGGCTATTGGACGTCAAACATATGGTAATTGTGACATATGTTTTTAGAGGAAACCTGCTACTCTTTCCGATAAGCAGCAAGGGATCTTTTATATGCTCTTTCCCTGCTGACTGGTAGATGTTGGGTTCGCATCTCGCTACCAGCTTCAACCCAGAGCAAGTTTCTAAGAGATCACTATGACATCCTCTCTCACTCTCTCTCTCACAC
>JAUUEI010582001.1:0-10799 GCA_032274625.1 Depressigyra globulus
ATTACCGCTAAACTTAATGTAATTCTATTCATTTCAACTCCTTAATTTTGAAAAAATACAATTATATGATAACAAATCAAACTCCGAGTTAAATGATTTTTATGCTTAATTTTTAAGCAATTATAGGGAATTCTACGATGGTTTTACCATCTTTTATGATAAGCATAACATTTGCTTCTGTTGCTAAGGTGTGGAGTGTACTTATATTTGATATATTGGTTTCTATGTTTTGTATGCTGACATTGCAGATGGGGTATGATTTTCCATCTACTACTAGGTTTTGACCTATTTTTAATCTTACCATGATTTCGATTTCTTTAGTGTTTGCATATTCGCTAAATATACGGTTTAAAAGTTTTAAAAAGTTTTCTATATGAAGTTTCATCTCTGGTATAGTAGGATCCAATGATTCTGTGATTAAAACATCTTTACTAGCAAATACACTGTTTTTTGAGAGTTCTAAAAGTGAAAATAGGTTTATAAGTGTTGTATCATCTTTATCAACACTCTTTGTAACATTTATCATCTCTTTATAAAGCTTAATACCTATCTTTTCATCATCAAGATACCCAACAAGTAAGGCACAAAATGTATATCTATCATATCGAAGGTTAACTTGACTTCTTCGTGTACCAAAGCTTTTTGGAGCATAATTTACAGCCAATTCATATAACTTAGAAGGTGAAACAAAAGATAAAAGATATTCAGCCTCTTGGTTATAGTGTATCAACTTTCCTTGACTGGTAAAGACCATAAAAGGGTTTAAATCATACTCTAAAAATGTCTCACTCAATGTCTGCATCCCTAATTCTCCAGCTTATACTGGTTTATCTTTTTTCGTAAAGTATTTCGATTGATGTTTAAAGCCGATGCCATTTGTAGTTGGCTTTTATACTTTTTACGACTAGCCTTGATAAGTGGAACTTCAAAAACCTCCAACAAATCTTTATACTCACTCATGTTATCCATCTGTTTAAATAAAAAACTCTCAAGAAGATTTGAGATTTGTTCACTGCCTATAGCATCAAACACTACACCTCTATAGATAGAAGCCCTCAAAGAGATACTGTTTTTTGAAAAGTCAAGTTTTATATCTTCTATCTTGGTATCAGCACAAAAAAGGTTATTTGCCTCTGTGAGATAGTTTTGTGAAAGAAGTTTCAAATCTTCTTCTCTTTGTGAGAGTGGAAGCAAGTCTATCCGAACAGCAAATTTTTCGATAAAACTATCCTTTTCTTGTGTAGCTGTGGCTATGAGTTTTATCTGATGTTTCTCTAAGGTTTGGATAAATTGTTTGATATTGTTAGCTTTGTCTATATCTGAGATGATAACTGTTTCAAACTCTTCAAGATTTATACTACCATCAGATAACATCTCTTGAAGTTCTAACGAACTATAACACGGAGCATCAGGAGCCGTAATCTTTGCTAAAGTTTTTTTACCAACCCCTACTTCTCCCATGATTAAAACAGCTACGGGTAAAGTAGAGGCAAGTGTTGCCATGTTTAGTGCATTTTTGGAGTGCTTTGACTCGGTTATAAATTCACTCATAGATAACTCCTTCTATAAGCAGTATTTTACTATAAAATGCCTAAATTTTAATCAATATAAATAACTTGTAGCGGCACGGAACCCTACAGTAGGTCCTTTATAGCCAAGTCCATAAGTAAGTTTAGCAGCACTAACCCCTACCAATGTCTGATCATCTTTTGAGTTAGAACCTCCACGAGCAACAACAGCATAACTGTCAACATTTCCCGTTCCTTTGGAACTTACTTCTAGTGTATCGTTTGTACCTTCTAGTGAAAAACCATCATGATACTGCCCTGCTCCATCTGTTGAACTTAGTGAGTATTTTTTAGTTTTAAGGATTGGTTTCCACCAAAGTGGCGCACTATTTACATCTTCAAACTCATGCTTTCCAGAATCACCAGTTAAAAATCTATCTTCGATTGCTACCATACCAGATGTCCACTCAGCAACTCCACCAGAGAGATCATAAATCTCAGCCTGATAGTTTTTAGCAACTTTTTTATCAACACCTAAAATAGAGTTTTCTATAAAAAAGCTTTTTCTGTTTTCGTTACCATACTTTTTACCTTGATACAGTTTACCCTCACCTACTTTATCACCAGTCCAATTTTTTGGATTGTTTATGATAAGTTTTACAAGATGCATCCACTGTTTTTCAGAAGGAAGTTTTATCTCTTTTGCACCCTCTATCTGAGAACCTTTTAGAGATATTACAGCTTCTAATGGACTTATCATGTTGATAGGCTCTTTTTTATCACTAAAGATAACCTTTGTTACTTCTAAACCTTTTATAGATGAAGCTGAACCAGATATGTAGTTACTATTTTGTGTTAACTCTTTGTCAAATTTTTTATATTTTGAGTTTGCATTATAAAGTTTAAAACTATTTTTTACAAGAGATTGAACATTGGTAATATCTGCAATATTAACATAAGTATCACTTTCATTGCTTTCTCTTGCTTCATACTTTGAAACCCAAAAACCACCATCTATCAATCCATCATCATCTACATCAAATCCACCAGGAACATAGATAAAGTTATGTGCTTTCAAAATCTTTCCACTTTCAGTTTCTACGATAGACTTTACCTTAGTAACTTCTCTCAAAGTCATATCGTATGTCCCATGACTTCTATCATCTCCACAACCACTCACAAACACAGAAGCTACAGCAACTGCTACCAAATAATATATATTTTTCATCTTTTTTTTCCTTGACCTTTTACTTTATAACTGCTTCTATTCTTCTGTTTTGTCTTCTGCCTGATTCTGTCTCATTGTCTGCTATAGGGTTTAAGTCACCTTTTCCGATAGCTTTTATGCGAGAAGCACTTACTCCATACTTTGCAAGAAGTGCAGCAACTGCTTTTGCTCTTTTTGTAGATAATGATATATTTTTAGCTCTCTGTCCACTGTTATCTGTATATCCTTCGATAGTAACCGACAAGCTTGGATTGTTTTTTAAGTAACTTGCAAACTGTTTTATACTTGCTTTTGAACCTTTTATAGCAGCAGAATTTGACTCAAAACTCACTTTTAAATCTTTTCTTTTTATAGATGAACTATTTTCTAACACTCTTGTCTGTTTTACTTCTGAAGTACCTATTAAAGAATCATCAATAGAACTCATATTTTCAGGTATCACAACAGAATTATTTATCACTGTACAACCACTTGCATCTACACTACTACCACTTGGTGTATGTGGACACTTATCTATACTATCATCTACACCATCATTATCTTTATCAGCAGCATCTCCTACTGAAGCAGATGGTGCTTGATACTCTTCTACCACTTGTTCTTTCCCAGTTTCCTCATAGCCTTGTATGATTGTTGGTGCTTGAGATGAAGTAACTACTTGACTCTCTTGAATAACTTGATACTCTTTTACTACTGGTTGGCTTTGATACTCAGATGCAGATTGTACACTTACATTTTCAGCTCGTATATTTTTATCGAGTGGAGCTCTTATAACTTCTACAAAAAGTGGTATTTTTACACCAACTACAAGTTGAAACTCATTATCTTCATCGCTTCCACCAAATATCTGAAGTGCTTTAAACTCAGATACAAAAGCAACTCTATCAGTAAACTGATAACTAGCTCCGATACCTGCTTGCATAAAAGGATGACTCTCAAAAACAGGTGTAGAATCAAATACTTTCTCATAACCCAAACCACCCAAAAGATAAGGTTTTACATTTGTACTTATGCCATAGTTTTCCAAATCTACATCATAGATACCATTGATAGCAAGTTGTAAAAGAGAACTTACCCCACCTTTTTTATCTTCGTCTATATTTATATATCCCAAATCTATACGAGGAACTATCGTATAAGGCATATCATAAGTAAAGTCTGTAAAAAAACTACCTTTTTCAAAACTCCACCCATCTTCATTGTCGATAGATGTTAACCCAAGTTTTAACCCAACTTGATGGTTTTCTACAGCTTGTAAAGTACTATGTGACAAAAGTCCAAGTAGGCACAACATGCATAGTCGCTTCATGACTTCTCCTGATTAAAAAATTTAATCAGATTTTAACAAAATATGCTTAAAAAGTAAATTATTTATGTTTAAGTAAATATTGATTAGTATTTTCAATACTTTATATATATTATTGATAAAATATATTTTACATTTATAAATTAGTTTTTATATTTTATATAAGTATCTCAATCTAAGCCTATATAAATCTTATATACTAGCTATGATTACTGATATATACTCTATACTTAACAAATGTTACTATCTGTATCAACCTTAAAGATAAATCGATAAAAAGATATTTTTTATTAAAGTTTTGTTGACTTAGTTAAGTTTTTATACTAATCTTAAACAACAAAAAAATTTAAGGAAACAATATGAATAACACTTATATCAAACTTTTTACAGGCTCTTTACTTTTAGCAACTCTATTAACAGGTTGTGGTGAAAATATCAGAGATTTACAAACAGATACAACTATCCAACCGCATCAAATCAATTCAAGAACATTGGTAGCACCAAAACAGACTGTTGAGTATATAAACCAATGGCACAATCAAGTATCTATCTCTTCTATTTATGATAGACAAGATGAAAATGATCATAAGTTTTCTATAGAAATACTATTTGATAAAGGTATTTCAAACGATGCAAAACATTTTCAAGTTTATTTAAATACAGATAACAACCAAGATACAGGTTTTTCTATCGGTGAAAAAGGTTGTGCAACTTTAGGTGCTGACTTTATGATAGAAGATAACAAACTATTTAAGTCTACAAGTCATACTTTATGGCAATGGGAGTTTATTGAAAACATCAACTATCAGCTTATCCCTTTAAAAAACAACAAAACAAAAATCCAAATCTCAGGTAATTCATCCAACTTAATGTCGATTTTTGATATTGATACGATTAAAAATATATTTGTATCTATAGAGCCTATAGATGGAAATTGGGAAGATACAAACAATTTTATCAGTGAACGAAATATAAAAATGCAAGTTTTATCGAACAATGCTACGATAAAACAAACTCCAAAAAGACAAATCATCATCGATTCTAACCCTATTGCTCAACCAAAAGTTGAGTTACCAGTTATAAAAGAAAAAAATCCACCTATCGATGTTGCTAAACAACCAAAACCAGAAGTCAAACCACCAGTAGTAGAACAAAAGCCAAAGCCCGTTGTAGTTGTTTCAACTGAAACGATTTATGAAGATGCAGAAGAAGGATTAAATTCAAACTGGATTACAATACTTGGTAAGTATAACCCACAAAGAAGAACACCAGGGTATAACAAACAAAGTAAAGCATTTGTTAAACTTCAAAATGAGTGGATTCCACTTGGTGGAGAACTTTGGGAAAATAAATCAGAGTACCAACTACCATTAAATAATAGTAAAAATCAAAAGATTTTATCTATAGATATAGTTGGAGATGGTTTACAGATGCAACACTATACTTTAGGTGTAAAAGTTACAACAAAAGATGGAACAAGAATCTTACAATGGGATTCATTTTTTAACCATGAAAAACTAGATGCTATGAGAAAAGTATATGATAATGGTGCGATTATCATGACTTTCCCTTCACCAGTTGAGCTAGTAAGAGGTTATGAGTTTTCAGATCCGAATCTAGAAGAGAACTTCAAAGTTGATTTAGAAGCGGCACTTAAACAGTTTGAGCCAAACAACACTATCATCTCAGTTGATACACTTATAGCAACTGGAGGAAACTTAGACAACATCAAATTGATGTCTAAGTAACTCTTTATTACAAATTGTCCTTGATAAGTTTGAGGACATTTGTAATCTCACTTTGGTCTAACTTTCCATCTTTAAAATACAAAACTTTTCCATCTTTACCAAAAACAACAACATTTGAAGCATCATCTGCTAATTGCCATCTTTTAACAAGAACTTTTTTCTTATCTTTTACATAAATGGCATGTGGAAACTTTTTCTGTTTTGACTTTAAAAGTGCTTCTATTATAACATTTGGTTTCCAAGTAGCTGCTAGATTTACCACTGCTACAGTAGTATAACTAGAATGGTCAAAGTTTGCCTCTTTTAAAGCATCAGCAAATGCTTCGTTTACATCTTTTTTATCAGGGTCTACATAAAAAAGCACATGCACTTTTCCAGTTAACATAGAAGAGTTCCAAGCACTCCCATCTACTTTCCCACCATTTTTACCATCTAACACTACATCTAAAGGTGTTTCACCTAGTTGCAGAGCTGATAGATTTAGAGCCATTAAAACTAAACTAAATATTAAGTTTTTCATATAATCTCCATTTTTTAAAGACTATTATATCTTTTTATCCTTATCTGTCAAACTAAGTAGTGCTGGAAGAAGTAACAAATCTACCACAAAAGCTATGATAAGTGCCGAAGCAGTTACGATACCAAAGTTTTGATTTGGTGTAAAAGTAGAAAAAGCAAACAGTGAAAAAGCTACACTAAGTATCAAAGTTGTAAAAAGTATCGCTTTTCCTGCATATCGTAAAACTTCATCAAAACTATCTTCTAGGTTAAGTCCTCTTTTTCGAGCATCAAAATACTTCACCAAAAAATGTATAGTATCATCAACTGCAACTCCGATGATGATGGCTCCTGCTATCGCTACTCCTATATCGATGTTTATACCTATCCAACCCATGAGTCCTACAACTAACATAACTGGCAAGATATTTGGAAGTATAAAAACCCATAAAAGTTTTACCCTTTTAAATATAAACAACATCACAAGAGATACAAGCACGATAGCCAATGAAAGCGAATAGATAAGCGTATCTGTAACATCACTTTGCATGTAAGCAAACATAGCCGTTTGCCCCTGCACAGTTGCACTATATGGCGTTTTACTCCACCACTCTTGAACATAGTTTATCATCTCCAAATCTTTAGAAGTGTCTACTATATTTACCTGAGCTGTTATACGAAGCTTTTGCTCGTTTATATCCATCTTGTCGTTTATCTCCATACCTTGTGGAAGTGAGAGTGAGTATAAAAGAAGATATTGGGCTATGAGGTTTTGGTTGTCTGGAATCTCTTCTTTACCATCAAGCACTTTGTTAAATCTTTTGACGGTATCTACAAGTGATGCCATGTGTCTAACATCTGAAAACTTAGCTTGATAATCTTTATAAAATCTCTCCACAGTTTTCATAAAATCAGGACTTTTGATACCATCTTTTTTTCCACTATCAGCTACTATCTCATAAGCCATTGGACCTGTTAGGTTTTGCATCATAAACTCTGTTGATTTTCGTATCTCTACGCTTTTATCAAAGTATCTTATCGTGTTACTATCAACCTTTACTTTGAAAAGTCCTACAGCTAAGACGGCAAACAACAAGCCTGTTACAGCAATAATCTTTTTATTGTTTTTTAAGATAAATGCACCATAACCTAAAGGCTTTTTATTTGCCTCTTTTTCAACAAGCTTTGCTTTAACATCTTTTTTCAAAAGAAGAAGCACAGCAGGCATCCAAAACAGGGAAATCAAAAAAGCCAACACTGCTCCACTAGCTGTTGCGATACCCAAAGTCAAGATAGGAATCACTTTAGAGATAGTCAAAGTTCCAAACCCGATAGCTGTCGTTAATGAAGTCAAAAATACAGGAAGCATGTTTTTTTGCACACTATGCAAAACTGCCTCTTTGTTGCTTTCTCCCTCTTTTTTGTACATAAGCCAGATGATGTAGATATGAACAGCATCAGCGATACCGATAGCCACGACAAACACAGGAAGGTTTGCTGTAAAATTGTTCAGTTTATACCCTAAAAGTACCTGCACAGCGAGAACGGTCATAAATGTCATGATTACCACACCGATAGGTATCAAAGAGCCAGAAACTCGACGAAACAGTAAAAACAACATAATCATAGCAGCTATCAAAACAAGAGGTGTAAAAGTTGTCGCATCACTTGTCCCAATATCTACAAACGCTTTGTTAAGAGCAGGTCCTCCGTTTATCCAATACTTATAACCAGTTTTTTCTATCTCAGGAGCTAAAATCTCATTTACTAGTTTGACTATCTCTAAACTTTTGTCACTCTCATCGTTTACCTTTGGAGTAAGCCTAGCAGAAATCATCGTTGTTGTGCCATCAGCAGAGATAAAACCATCTACGATAAGCTCATCATGAGTTGCTATCTCTTTTCTATCTTGAAAATAAGCCTCATCTGCCAAGTCAATATCTTGTACAAAATCCTCAACTATAACATCATCAGGTTCCTCAGGATTTGCATGCACATACTGATAGTTGGTTATAGAGTCAACTCTTGCAATATACTTCATCCGCCATAGTTTTTGAGTGATGTTGTCTATACTTTTAAGTGCTTTTTTGTTAAAGATACCATTCTCATCTTTAAGTGTTATGATAACAGCATCATCGTTTCCAAAAGTTCGACGAAAATCATCATAATCTCTCAATATCTTAGACTTTTCCCCAAACCAAATCCGATATGAACCATCCATCTCAAGATGTTTAAGATTTGAAGCAAGAGCTAAAACCAACAGTGGAACACCGATGGCGATAATCCATCTAAACTTGTATAAAAACTCTATATATTTTTTCATAATTATTCCTTATTATATCTCATAAAAGTGATGACTTTACAGGAAGTAGAAGCTTTAGCTCTACCCATTAAAAACAGTTAACATGGCAAGCATGTATCTTTAGTTTTAAACAATTGAATGTAAAAAACTAAAAAAACATACAAGTTATATAACTGTTTACATAGGTTGAGCTAAAGCTTCAACTTCCAAGTTCCTTAAATCAAGGCTTTTAAGGTCTGAAAATATTTGTGTAGAAAGCTATGACTAAAGTTTCCACTTCCTAATCTATATCAAAAGTAATAGCCAAACTCCAGTTTCACTCTATCTAACTTTTTAAAAATAGACTCTTCCTCAGGCTCCAAATGCTGATAAGAAGTTTTCAGTTTATACTTCTCAAAAACCCGTGTATCATACTCTACAAAAAAGATTTTCTCTTTGGTATCTAAGTCATAATCCAACCCACCAAGAACTTCAGAAGAGGACAAATCGTTCATAGATAACCTAAATCCCAAAGTTAAATCATCTGCAAAGATTTTGCTAAACTCCATCTTTTCATCATCTTTGGCATCATAACGATAATACTCAACCAAAAGCCCCAAATCTTTTTTATCCCAAAAACTATAAAGAGTATGCTCTAACCCAACCCCTACTTCACTATAATCAGAAACTTTACTGTCATTGCTTTGAGCAAATGCTAACTCTGTTTTATAGATAGTATCTTTGTGTATGTAGGTTGCATATCCTAAAAGTTTGTTAACTGTATAAGCATTTTGAACAAGTTTTCCATCTTTTAAAGTCATGTATCTTTGAGAGTCATAACCATTTTGAAAAACCAAGCCATAATCAACTTGGACTTCATCGCCTGAGCCACTATATTTTAGATAAACAGTGGGACGATTTTCATCATGAGTTGTTTGAAGATTATCATCATAAGCAAGAGGAAAAAAGTTGTTTACAGATTCACTATCTTGCATCTTCTGTCTCTCTTCATGTAGTTTTACGATAAGAGAGAATTCCCCATTGTCTAGATACTTTGTATAGGCGATATTCCAAGCTCCAAGTTTACTATCATAATCAAACGGATCGTCTAAAAAATCTTTGGTATTAAAAACATCCGTGATATTGTAAAACTCTAAAGCTCCCCAAAATCTTGTATTTCTTCCTATCAAAATATCACTATCTTCAAAGTTATACTTATAGTACAAATCAGAAAAATCAACATATCGTCTCTCTTGGTCATCTTTATCATAAATACCTTTGAGTTTCAAAGCAACTTCACCATCACCAATCTCTTTTTTAAGCTCAGCTTCAAGCCTAAGAGCAAGGGCATTGTCTCTCTTTTTAGTCTCATCATGGTTTAGATACTGAGCTTCAAATCCGATGTTTCCTTTGTACTCCAACTCTCCTGCAAAGAGGGCAAAAGGAAGCAGTGAAAAGAGTGCTAAAGTTTTCATTTTTTAAGTTCTCGTTTATCAAAGTTTTTGCCACTTAGTCCCGCTTTTATCTTGTCATCTTTCCATATCAAGATAGTCTCTTTGTCGTTTTGGTGGTTTTTCATATCTATCTTTCCAACTCTCCAAACTCCATCTATCTTCTTATAATCAGAAAACATAGCTGTCTTTAAAAGCTCCCCTTTTCTATCATAATAATCAACCTTTTGTATCAAAAATTCTTTCGTATCTACCCATGTAACTTGTTTTGTGTAACCTGAATTTTTATCTTTTGGAACTCTCTCTCCCATGTAGCACTCTTTACCGTTTAACATCACTGTTTTAGGCTCCCCTTTAAAACTATACTTTCCTGGGTTTTGGTTTCCTATATCTTCATAAGAAAACTCACTCCCCATAAAAGAGCCAGATTTGTTTCTTGAGGCTATCCGTTTTACCCTTTTAAGTGCAGGAAGATAAAGCCACTGGTCATCATCTCTATCAACATGTTCCCAACCTAAAACTTTAGTTCCCTTCACATCAGCAGGAGATAAAAAAGTAGAGATAGTTTTATCGCCATTTTCTCCTTCAAGTGTCTTCATTAGTATATCTCTCACACTTTTTTGTCCACTTGCATTTATAAGTGTCATCTCAGTTTGTGCGATTGAACTCTCAAATCCATCTGTCACATGGTCAGCTTTGTTTGCTATCTCTAGGTTTGTTAAAGCCATCAGGCTTGTTGCTACTACTAAACTTGTTATTATAATTTTTTTCATATTTTT